>OX387368.1:6447500-6555000 GCA_947563465.1 Archips xylosteana
AAAATAGAGGAAGGTTTTCTTATCATTAGTTTTTATCTAATAGAGCTAATACCGTTGATATTTTTGGCTAACGTCTTTATTTTCGTAAATCAGAGCAACGTGATTATGAAGTAACTAGCTTACGCCCACAGCTTCACTCTCGTAGCGCAGGATTTCCTTTCCCGTGGGAAATTGGCTAAATCCGTTCGTATATTGGTCTACATCCGGAAGGGAATCTCTATGAAAAAGTATAAACTGCGTTGATGAGGCAGTGACTCAGTCAGGGCTTTTTTTTAAAATAAAATATACGTACATAATAATCTTAGTAAGTATATTTATTACTCTAATTTAAATTACATATGTATGTACAACTATCCTAGACTAAAACTAAGTACAATAAGAAAAAAGAAAACTAAAATCTAATATATAAAAATCTCGTGTCACGGTGTTTGTTATCGAACCCCTGCGAAACGGCTGGAACGATTTTTATGAAACTTTTTTGTCTGTATTCGGTAAGTCTGAGAATAGGTCATAGGCTACTTTTCTTCGCGGACGGAGTCGCGGGCAACAGCTAGTATAAAATATAAAATAATGATAATTATAACTGAAAATTATAACTAACAATAATTATAATACAATCACACTTCCTTCCCACCAAAGGGGAGTATTTGTTTCCTCTACGATCCTAACATAAATGTTTCATTTTCACGACACACATTAATCATCTTTTTTTTAGTAAAAGGGAGAAAAATACAGCTTTAAAAACAGTAACTTCAATATTTGTACTTTGTACTTCTCTGAACTATTGATATTTTTAATTATTTACCTATATTTATATTTAAATAACGTGGCACTCAACTTCATAAGTGCATTAATTTAAACTTCTAATGCGAGCATTTTTGGCTATCATATTGTAGGTAAATATTTTATGTCTATCAATAAGTTACACGTGGCACACTTACTCTTGTGGGCAACTGTACATCCCTGATAGAAGGAAATAACCGTCTGGTCCATTTCCTATACACATCGATAGTAGCCCTACTGTAGCTAATGATTATATTATTAATCTACCTATAATACAGTTACTATCGCACTCAGACACGTCGATTAAGATTAAGTAGTTATTAATAACAACCAGTTGGCCAGATGGCATAGTGGTTAGAGAACCTGACTACGAGGCTTGAGGTCCCGGGTTCGATTCCCAGTCGGGGCAAATATTTGTGTGAAAAATACGAATGTTTGTGCTCGAGTCTTGGATGGTTAATAATATGAAATGAAATGAAAATTTTTTTATTACACATAAAGCAATATTACATTTTTAGCAGTATACAGTGGTCCCCAAACTAGGCTGAGCCTGTATCTTGGGGCCCAGTGAGTTGGTTTACATCTTAGTTTACAGTTGCGTGTTTTTAGGAAAGCCTACGACAGTTAGGGTAAGCGTACCAGTGAATGAACAGTACCCAGTGAATGAACAAAACGATAATTTTTTGAAATAATAAGAATTTGGTACGTTTCTACCACGCCTCGAATTTTTTTTTCGACTAGCACCTTTACTTCTCAGGTTCTGGTAAATTTGCTTCGACTTCTAAGCAACAGTTTTGAAATGGCGACGATGTAAAGTGGGCGTACGTATGTTGTACATTTTTTCTATGGAGCAGTATTAAGGAAGAACGAAAGCTACTATACTTCTGATGTGTTACTGCATTTGTCCCCGCCATCTATCATTCATTGGGTATGGTTTTTTTAAGCTTTAAAGACCTGTTAGTGCTATTCATACATAGTTTAATGTAATTTATTTACAAACAATACCTTTTAATCCAGTGTTTTTTTACTGGAACCCAAAATCGCCTAAATCCAGTGAATGAACGGGGGTGTTCATTCACTGGGACTGCAGGATTTTCTATTTATGCAATATCTTTCTTTCTAGTCGTCATATTAAGATTTCGTTTTCAGTGACATTGATCCAAATACATTATCTACCGAAAGGCCAGCATTGGAACAAACGTAAAATATAGGTTCATTAACTGGTTCAAGTTTTCCAGTGAATGAACTATGTCACTTATAGCTAGTTCATTTACTGGTTTCCAAGATCTAGTGAATGAACAATACTCTTATTTTTGTATTTTAATTGTTTTAGAACATGGAATCGACCAAATAAGTATATTGAATGTATTTGTGTTAACATAACTTCGCTTTTGTATATTTATAGTATAACAAAACATCATATTGAAAGTTGTTCATTCACTGGTTTCATTTGTTCATTCACTAGAATTTTGCGTTCATTCACTGGTGATTTTCCATTTTTTCACTTAAATAGTGATATATCTTCAAACTGTGCAATAATACTGTTGAATAATGATGATGTTAGCCAACTAGAGTAGTTGGTTGTGCTATACAAAAAGTAATATTTTAAATAAACTGTGCCCAACTGCCTAAAATTAATTTTCAAAGTCGAAAATTTCCTTAAGTGTTCATTCACTGGTACACTTACCCTAGTCTATACAGGCAAATAACTGATTAAAGTAGAAGGTATACAATACAGAAATGTTAATAGTCAAGATGTGAGCGCATAATATATTGTGTGTGTGTGTGTGGTGTATGTGTGTGTGTGTGTGGATGTTTGTATTCTGAGACCTAAGAACAAATATTGAGCATGTTTTCTGTTTGAGCATATGACAGAGACGTAAGCCATTTAAGTATGTATATCCGTTGCCTTGTACCAATAACACAAGCTTTGCTTTCTTTGGGGCTAGGTCAATTGGTATGAATTTTTCCGTGATATAAAAAAATCCAGGTTATAAAGTATCTGTGTACCAAATTTCAGTAGAATCCGTCAAACCGTTTTAGTGCGAAAGAGTAACAAACATCCACACATCCATCCATCTTTACAAACTTTCACGTTTGTAATATTATTGGGATATATCCAGAAAAAAATTTAGAAAAGGTTGTATATATGGCCATTCGCATCCAACTCGATCCCGCAACCTTAACCAGGTCCTCGCTCCATCTTGTTAGAGGCCTACCTACACTGCGTCCTCCGGTCCGTGGACGCCACTCGAGAACTTTTTTGCTTA
Source organism: Archips xylosteana (assembly GCA_947563465.1). Classification (NCBI taxonomy): domain Eukaryota; kingdom Metazoa; phylum Arthropoda; class Insecta; order Lepidoptera; family Tortricidae; genus Archips; species Archips xylosteana. The sequence continues at coordinate 6,450,554 of OX387368.1, forward strand.
AACACACTTAAAATTTACCTAATAATCTACGGTTGAAACGTACTGTGCGCTTTTCGGTGCAGGAAAGCTGGGCTGATGATGATTATAAACAGAACCAAGTTAATCCCAAAGGCTAAAGTTTGTGTTCAGTCCCAAAGTAACCCGACTTTGTGGTTTAAAAAAAGTCATGCAACCAAACTATGCTTGTCCTGCCGAGGATGAGAGCTCAGATCGCTCAGCTATGTGCAAAATTTGGCCACAAAAACTGCCGCACACTGACTCTGTTAGCTGCAGAAGTAAATCGAACGGTTGATTTTACACCTTAAAGTAGTTAATATAAGATCAAAACTGTTTGGGATTTCGTTTTTAAAAAGATCATTAGGAATTAAGTAGAAACCACAAGTAAAAAAAAACTTGTATCTAAAATTAATATGCAACCCAAATTGTGCCTTGATGCACGTGTAGTAGAGTTCACTTGGAGAAATTTTCGATTTTGAGATACGAGCTTTTCAAAGTCGTGACGAAATTTTCTAAGATGATGAATGCAATGCCTCCCAGTTATAATAAAACTAGCCTTTCCCTGCGGTTTCTCTCGCATAAACTCTTAGGTCTGGTAGTCAAATTGAAATTACAGTATTTTACTAAATATCCACGAGAATACCGAGAAATTACATTGTAATCATGAAATAAACCAGTGAAAAAATATATTCAGGATTTTATCCCGTGAGAATATCGGGATAAAAAGTAGCTTATGTGCAATTCTTGAGGGTTCTCTATCGTTTGCCCGAATTTCATATGCATAATGCATCGTTTCCCATAGTTTTCATTTGTTTTAATTTAATTTATTTCTGAAACATTGAAACATTTTCTTCAGGATTGTTGTACAACAAACACAACCTAACCTACTGCATTAGATGACATTTCAAAAAATCCTGAAAATCCTTTTGTTTTAAGTGTAAAACAACAAAGTGAAGTAGTTTCCAAGTGCTTTACTTAATTCAATAAATGTTACGTCTAAAATCTCTCTTGTAGAGAGACGTCATTGCAATTTATTACTTAATATAGATATATTTTATGGCGAGCCCAGTATTCTAGCGTAAGTTAATCTATTAAATATACAGGCCAGCAAGGTAGTTAATATAATTTTAATACTGGCCATCAAATATAAACTCATATATTACTCCATTTTATTACGTTCATGAATAGATGAAGCGATACACAATATTATTAAAAGGACAAATTTTCTTTGGACAGAAACAATTGACGGCGCTATTAATACGTTCTAATCCTTATGTTTATGTAAATGTTTATGGTTATGTTTATGTTAATGTTATGTTTGTTTATCATTCGGAGCGTGAATGTGTTCCAGTATAATAATAATATAATTACGGCTTTTTCGTTGTTTGTTTTGTAATTTTATTTTATCTTCTGTTTGTAGAATTTTTAATGAGTAATTAATTAATTAAGTAGAAGAAATTTTACGATGAAGTTAAATTAATTTAATAAAATACCTGGATATCATAACTAAACCTTTTAAATAGTGTGTTCTAAGGTAGAATCTTCTCATTTAATTTAGTACCTACATACTTTGATCAATTATAACTGTAGATCCACAGTCGCGCACCCGAAAATGTCCGAGCCAAATGAGCGCCACTTTGATAAAAGTGGCCTTCTTTTTCTCAGTACGTTGCGTGAAATTGTCAAGTTTAGCTGTCAAGTGTCAACTGAAATTCGACTGTAATGAAGTAAAGGCTAGGTTCAAATTTCTGTGTAGGTGAAGTTTTTAATTATTATGCAAACAAATAAAAAAGTTCGGACATTCTTTGAAGGGGATTTTGTTCGGCAATGTGTATCTTCAGTTATAATTGATCAAAGCCTACATACGTCAATGCTAGTCAACTTTTTCCGATTGACAATAAATTTTTAAAAAAACCGGCCAAGTGCAAGTCGGACTCGCGCACGAAGGGTTCCTTACCATTATCTATAAAAACGGCAAAAAAATCACGTTTGTTGTATCCTCTCTTAAATATTTGTTTCATTTTAATTTAATAATTGAATATCAACAACAGAGAGTTACTGAACTGTTGCCGACCTTTAAAAAGGAGGGGGAATAGGGGAGTAGGAGAGGGAGAGGCTATCGGCAAAACATAATAAAAAATAAATACCATCACTTCGACCGTAGCAACCTACCTACTTATGTTCGTCATAAAAACATTTTAATTATAATTCAAAATATTTGGTCTACAGATCGCGTAAAACATGCAGTCAAAATTAATGTGAATGCACGGTATTTGAGATAATAATATGGGCTTGGTCCATCTTTGACTTGCATTTATTTTAAACGAGCTGCTGCCTGCAACTCTGTGGGCAACGATTTAGTTTATCGCTATCCCGCGGAAACTTAGCAATTTTCTGGGATTAACCCCATAGTGTTTTTTACTGGTGACTTACATTAAAAATAACATGGTAAATGAAAGTAAAACCGACACAATATTAAGGGGCTGTTTCATCACCCATTGATTAATTTTAACTGACGGATAAATGTGATGCCGTCTCCGTCTATTCGAACAAAATAAACAGAGACGGCATCACATTTATCCGTCAAATTTTGATCAATGGATGGTGAAACAGGGGGTTAGACTCAAAAAAAGGAAAATCGAAAATTATAACATTAACATTAGGTACATTACCCAAATAGGCATCTACAATAGGTCAGTCTTCTTAGTATTTAGGTCTTTCGGGTCGTAACAAAAAACAATCAAAGAAAATACCTAACATACGCCTGCCACGCAAACTACCGTCACAACACAAATCCATTCATAGACTCGTATTACGTACATTATAATGCATTTATAATTTGATTCCATATAAGTAGTTGATTTACATCAATCAGCTCCAGTAGTAAACAATAAGATAATGATAATCGTACGAGATGGACGGACTATTTGGTAAAGGCCGCAGGTTCAATGTGGATGCAAGGTGCTTCCAACCTTGATTTGGTATCAATATGATGCCTATGTTCAGGCAGTGGACGTCATACGGCTGAAAAGATGATGGTGGTGATGAATTATACAAATACGTGAAAATAAAGTGTCAGTGCAATTGCTATGAACAAATTAAAAACAAGATAAAAACTATTGATTAAAAACTATTTTTATTTTAACTTGTGATGTCAAGTAGGTCACCTAATCATTTTACTAAACTGGTTAAAAGTTGGGTTGTTTTGGCCAATGTACGAATAAAAAGAGAACCAAAAGGAGCGAACCTCTCGGACTCTGGATCAAGCATGCCTAATTAATGACCTACTCAGAAACAATACCGTGTTTTGTCTGTAATGGGGATTCTAACAACCCGGAATGGACATTTTGAGCAGTTCGGCAAATATTTGGAGTTTCGGAAATATTCTGAATGAACAATCGGTTCTAACTTTTTTTGCGCTTATGTGTTTAGAATACTCAAACAGAGAATCAGAATCAGAATAAATTTATTGTAAAAACTGTGTAGGTACAATGGTGTTATACTTATAATAATAGTTTCAACAGTTGCCCAGTGATTCTTCAGTGATGAGAGATTCTTGTTGAAATCACATTTGAAATATATACGTTGAAGGAAAACACCTTGAGGAAACTTGTATGACCCCGTGAAGAAATTCAATGTTGTGAGTGAAATTCGCAATCCGCACTGGGTCCACGTTGGAACTACGGCCCAAGCCCTTTTATTCTGAGAAGAGGCCTGTGCCAAGGTGATAAAGATGATGATACGTTTAGAACTATAGCAACCCAGGGGCACAGATAACGTAATAGGTCTAATTAAAGCTAATAAAAAACAGATTCGACACTCGCGTTTGACAGCCTATTTACCTACCAGCCGGCTCACCGCCGACGGTGTTAGTAACATTCACAGAGTAAATTTTCGAGTGATAACTGCAGAAGAGAATACTTAATCATTACGTGTCCATGTTAGCGGTGGGGAAGTCGTATAGCATGAATGGAGTGACGAAAACTGCTAAATGTGTCATTATTTAAAGAAAACCTCGCCCGCGGACATACGGGTGCCCAGTATAAATAATCGACAAACTTCTATCCACCGACAGAGCACCTTAGACTGCCTAAAATCGACTTTTAAACCAAAAGTTTCTTGGTTTTCGAGATAATTAATATTTTCTTTAAAAAAAAAATACAGAAAAGTTCGATTATTTCGAAAACCACGGAAGTTTTACAAAACCTATGAGTCCATTTAGAGACCAGCCAAGGTGCCTTATCGGTGGATATAAGTTTGTGCATTATTTACTCGACATCTTGTATAGAGTCCTGGCTTATGTATACCGCATGAGTGCTGCAGATAGCAATACGCACTGAGCAAAAATCTTACTTTTTCACTTCTAATTTTAGGCTACAGCAACAGCCAACAAACAGCCACTAATGTCATTTCAAACATCAAAAACCATTTAATGATCAACAATGTTCCTTAACCATGAGATTCCTTAAATATCGCCTTTGATACGTAAATAAAAACTTATAGTAATTAAAGCAGGAACCCTTATTTAAAACATGTTTATTCATGCGACCGAGCAGATGCACAGTCAACGTGATAAAAGTAGTAAGTCAATTTGAATATTTAATTAAGAATTAAGTTATGCTGTTTCATTTTACTATTTTATTGGACGGAGAAATATATTGGGTTTTTGAATCAAACGAGCAGGGAAATGTCAAACTAAATATTTATCAAACTAAAACATTGTCAAAGTGAAGAACGTTTTATTGCGTATCCATATCATATTACAGGCATAAGCTGAAACATTTAGGCTAGGCATACATGGGACACCCTGCAAGAGCATGGCAATATCGGAGGGCTATTTTTGTAATTTAAATTTGACAGTCAAACAATAAGTTAATTTTTGAATATTGACAATCGTTGCACAGGAAATCTCAGTTTTAGTGATCATTCTGAGATATTTACACATCTACTTATTCTTTGAAGAAGCAAATAATTTTCTGATATAAGTTTTTAACTTAATAACATTATTTAAAATTAACTAAATAATGTCTCTAACACAAGTCCACCATGGCAAAAAGATGGATAGAAGTATCATTCACCCATAAATTTTATGAAAACACAAAAATAAACGTGTCAGCAGGAGCGGTGAAGACGTGGCAAATGAAGTCTCTGGTTAATTAAACACGCTTTCGTTCCGCTCCGCCTCAATGAAAGTGCCCCCAAGAAGTTTATGTTAGTCAACATTAACGTTAGACTAAGTTAGTACAGCACCAAACAAACAATATACACTAAATTTTTCCTAAAATTATTAACAATTAAATTAAGCTTGTTGGCTCAAAAATCCCTCCCCGCGACGAACTGGAAACAAATGTCCCCATTACGCTCGCAGCATTGCCTCTCTGGATGGCTATGGAGATCTGCTGAACAAGCCACGATCCTGACCGAGCATCACACCCACGATCTCTTAAACGACGACCCAAGTCACCAAAAAGCTCCCGCGCTTCGAAGCCCCACGGCCCAGCCGTCTCAACCGCGACGGGAACGAAGTCATAAGTCGCCTCCAACTCGGAATACTTCGAGTGCTTAAACAGCGCAGCAGACCCGGCCGCCGCGCCCGCCAACCTCGAGGATTGTCTAATGTGAGATGCGGCAAAGGTACTAACACACGTCGCATCCCACAAACTAAAACAAACCACTAGACTACTGTTTGAATTTCCCCACTGTGCTATAACTTTGCAATTTTACCTTTATTGCCTCGAACCAGTTTGGCGACTCCCGCCGCGCCGCCTCGCGTGTCCAAAATGAACAAAATCAAATAAAGAAATAATTAACAATAAATAAAATTAATTAACGACGCGACATTTCGGCCGGTGTAAACTTACACCCTGTATTTATCATGCACTCGCAAGCAGTGACATCAGTGTGAAAAATACTGTATCGCGAGTAATAAACTTTTGTTTACTGGCTATTGAACGCAAATTTGTTCGAGTCCCGCAGGAAACTTATAACTAATATGAGATGATGATGAAGAAGATGATGATGATGATCATGATGCTGTTGCTGATGAGAATGATGATGCTGACAAAGTATCCGGAAATAATAATTTAACGACCGCTTTAGCCTAGTTGGTAGTGACCCTGCCTACGAAGCAAGAGGTCCTGGGTTCAAATCCCGGTAAGGGCATTTATTTGTGTGATGAGCACGAATATTTGTTCCTGAGTTATGGATGTTTTCTATGTATTTAAGTATTTATTTATTTATATAAGTATGTTTATCGTCGTCTAGTACCCATAGTACAAGCTTTGCTTAGTTTGGGACTAGGTCGATTTGTGTGAGATTGTCCCCTAATATATAAAAAAAAAAAAAAAAAAAATCATCCGGGAAATTTCAACAGACAACTAGCAACTTCGTCTGAATCCTGTCAAAAAATTTGGAGAAATAAATCTAAAGCTCTTCTTACATCAACATCATTTAAAGACGTCAACTACTAGACAAAAGTCTCCTCCAAAGAGTTCCACAACAATCGGTTCTCTGCTACCCGCATCCAAGTGATTCGTGCAACCTTCAGTCCATCTTGTTGAGGACCTTCTCACGCCACGTCTTCTGGTTCTAAATAAAAATAAATAAATGGGACAAAATATACACTACTTTTAAAATAAATACATATTTACCATCCAACATTGAAATATTTTCAAACATATTCCACGATATGCACGTAAGAAAATTATGTGGAACTGATTGCAAGATACAGGAGTGACTCCACCCCTTCTAGGGGTAAAAAATTACTAGACTTCTTACTCTAATTCATAATAAAAATCCAAGACACAAGTAGTTTCATACACATAATAATATTATCTGTTCCAATACGCATACGTGTGAAGTTTTTGTTAAACTTAAAGACAATTGAACCAGTGCAAGTTCTGGCTGCAAGTTACAGGCGCCGCTCCACCCCTCTAGGGGTGAAACATTAAACAAATTACTACATTCTCAATCGGATAAGTTTTAACGTATAACACGAATTCATAGCATTCGATCATTCCGGCTCTCGCTGCCTTTAAAAATATTATTAAAGGGTTAAGTACTGTTGAGCACAAAATATGCATTATCTTTATTTAATTTAGACACAATAAGAAGAAAAGGAACATGCTATTGAAATTAATACAATTTTGGTATGTAGTTAACTGTGTCTCCATAAAAAACTTCTCCCGGCAGTGTTCCCGAATAGCTTCGTCATGAAGGCCTCCAAAAAAGGAATCTATACTATTGACTATAGTATAGTTTTAGAATCAGAAACATCAACACTTTTCTACCTGTCCCCATTACGTGGAATGCCCCGCGATTTATACGAAGATCATCTTTTTTCTATTAAAAAAAAACCGGCCAAGTGCGAGTCGGACTCGCGCAACGAGCGAGGGTTCCGTACAAATTTATATGTATCTATGAACATTCAGTCTTAGCAGACCCCTGCTCCTAAGCAAAATGTGCGCAGTGTGGGATCATTGTAATGTAAATTGGTTACTGATATAGACAGACAGACAAAAAAAATTATACTTTTCGCAATTTTTCCTTTATCTGTGCTATAAGACCTTGCTTCGCACCAAATTTCAAGATTCTGAGTTCACGGGAAGTACCCTGTAGGTTTTGATTCCCTTGCGAGTTTCGAAAATATGCGGAAATTTGCGGGATAAACGGCTGTATCTTTTGATTGCGTTGGTTTAGAAGTTTGATTTTTTCACAGCTCTAAGGGACAGTAGACTTGATTATTTGATATAAATTTCAGCTTGATACCTCCACGCGTTCCTGAGAAAAAGGGTTTTGACAGACGGACGCACGGACGGACGGACAACAAAGTGATCCTATAAGAGTTCCGTTTTTTCCTTTTGAGGTATGGAACCCTAAAAACTGTATAAAACAATAGATCTTGAATGACAGAGCGCACTACTGGTAGATTTGACATTGACAGCTAGCCACAGATTCATAAATTATAAACAATCACGATAGTTACACTCTTGTCGCTGGAGTATCATCCACTTCTCCTATGAGCCATCTCTTTGACCTCCTGATACGACACGACACAGGCTTTTTCCTATACTTGATCTATGTAGCTGCTCCTAGGCCGACCTCTTCCTCTCTTTCCCTCGATCCTTCTTTCTAAAATGTCTTAAGAGTTTGGTGTTGGCACTCGGATTAATTAAAATACCGTAAACCGGGGTACATTTGATCAAATTGGGGCGACTTTTATAGTTTTAAAATCGCTATAATGTCCATAATTGTCCATATCAGATAAATGGTTGACATGTAGACGAAAAGAATATCGATGAAGACATCGACAAGCAATACCAAATGCTAACAAAAATGCGTGAGGTGGTCGGCAAACTACTTTTTCTCAAAAATATCTGTAAAAGTTGACATTATTCTTTTTACATATCAGATCACGAAGTGCATAGTTTATGGTCAGTAAAAAATTAAAAAGTTAAAAACATTGCAGGCTCGATAAACTCGACAACAATGTCGCATACAAATTCCATTATTGTCGAGACTCAAACTTTTTAAGTTAAAACGGCCGTGGTAATAAGTTGGCACTATTCGTATACAACCGACTCAAATGACCGGTATCAGTTGTTTTGTTGGAACTCCGGACTTTTTTTATTGTGTTTGAAACAGTTTGTGCTGTTTTCGGAAGAAAATACACTTGCAGTTTTTTTTTTAGTGAAAGGCGGGTGACATTTAATTTTAAGTGATTTGCAATTCTTTGTACCTATTTAAGTTCATAAAAGTTTATTCTAATTTTTTTTACCTTCACCATTTTTGAGAAAGCTTTATATTAGTCTCGGCTGGAATAGCAATTGCTGGCTCGTATTAGTTAAACGGACTCGTAAGCTCGTCCGTTTATTACTCCTACTCAGCCAGCAATTTGCACTTCCAGGCCACGACAATAATATACTATTTAAAGTCGCCCCGCTTCACGGTACCCACCAAAATTATATTGAATGGTAAGATTTATATTTATAAAAAGCAACACTTGTCTGGCAGCCAGTCCTCTCGCGTGCCGACCGCACATAAGGCGGCTGCACACGCGACTTCGATGTTTTACAGGGCTCGCTATAAAAAACGACGCTGCCCCAATTGATATTTTGTTCACTACTCCTGTTCCACGCCACGCTTCGTAAACGCGAGATTAATTTTATGGGGCATAAAGCTAATTTAGTTGCTCGATTGCATCTAATTATAACATATTTCAGGGATTTGGATGAAGTGGGGGCGGGGCGTTGCTAGTAAAACCAGTGAAATGAAGATAGAAAGAATGAAAATATATTTAACGACCGCTTTAGCCTAGTTGGTAGTGACCCTGCCTACGAAGCAAGAGGTCCTGGGTTCAAATCCCGGTAAGGGCATCTATTTGTGTGATGAGCACGAATATTTGTTCCTGAGTTATGGATGTTTTCTATGTATTTAAGTATGTATTTATCTATATAAGTATGTTTATCGTCGTCTAGTACCCATAGTACAAGCTTTGCTTAGTTTGGGACTAGGTCGATTTGTGTAAGATTGTCCCCTAATATTTATTTATTTATTTATTTTGTTTATTTATTTATTCAGAACAACACAAACCAGCCTAGACCTAGTGGTAGGGTCGTGGGTTCAAACCCCGTCTCGCACCACTGAGTTTTTCGGAATTTATGTGCGAAATTACATTTGAAATTTACCATGAGCTTTACGATGAAGGAAAACATCGCGAGGAAACCTGCGAAGAAATTCAATGGTGTGTGTTGTTCCCAATCCACACTGGGCCCGCGTGGGAACGGTAAGAGGCCTTTAATTTGAGAGGTAGCCTGTGCCCTACAGTGGGATGCATATAGGCTGGGATGATGATGAAACGGTATAAGATGGTGACATAAAGAGATGGTGGTTAATGTTGGTAGTGGTGATGGTGATGGTGAGAGCTTTCTAAAGCGTCCGCGCGTTAGACAATATGGCCCTATAATGAAAATCGTAGTGAATGTAACCTACATAGCTTAAATGTTCCTTTCCCTAAGCTTTTAACAAGCATAGCAATGACCTTTAAACTTTTCTCAACTTAAAATCAACTTTCAAACACGTCGCTAAGAAACCCACCATCCACCATTAGACCGGCCAAGCGCCATTTTGCGCCATTCCCCGTATTAATGGCACTTAATGAGCGCTCAAGACTGGCCAGGACGATTGTTTTATAGATGTAATTAAGGCACCCTGATCTATAGTAGATCCGAGTGTAAACAATTGTGTGAATTGTTTTTTAGGGTTCTATGGACTAGGTTAGAAAGCCGTGGTGGCCTAGTGGTTCGACCTATGGCCTCTCAAGAAGAGGGTCGCGGGATCAAATCCCGGCTCGGACCTCTGAGTTTCTCGGATACACTTGCGAAGAAATTCAATGGTGTGTGTGAATGGGAACTACGGCCCAACCCCTCTCATTCTGAGAGGAGGCCTGTGCCCTGCAATGAGACGTTGATGCACTGGGTTTCCTTGCGTAATAGACTCCGGACTACTATTCGCTGAAGAAAATTCGCATCGACAAATGTCGTCGGGGACAGTGCAAAACCGCTTAACTAGCATTAAATAGTTAATAAAACCGGCCAAGTGAGAGTAGGATCCCTAAAAATTATTTATTTATTTATTTATTTCACTCATAAGTCATGTTCATTACATTAGGTTAGGTGAACATGACTTATAAATGAAATAAATAAATAAAATATTATTAGGGATGATCAAATAAACGAAAAATTACAACTACTATTTTTATTTAATCACAATAGGTAAAGTTACAAATAATTGCAAAACGAACGAAAATATGGAGAAAACACTTTCTAATCTTAAAATTAGGCGCGAAAGGATAGGCTCAGAGCAATACGACAGTCCAATGCCAAGTGCCCGGTAAGAATGGCTCACGAGACTGAGCTCCGGCGCTCACCATGACATAACGATGGCGGAAGTCAATTGACGATCTCTAAAATCAATGCACTAGTGTTGCAAGTCTTATTTATTTCTAATAATATAATAAAATTAAATTAAGAAATGAGAGTTCTACACTTTCCGGCAACAAACTGCTATGCAGTTTGGCAGAGGTAATTAGAGATAAGTATTTCTGTACTTCTTTTGTTTGTATTTGAGTAAATAAATAATTTAATAAAAGATAATTCCTCGTATCTGACTTTAGGCTTTTGGTAACTGCAAATTCGTTAAAATAAAACAAACATGAAGTTAAAACCATCCTCTGTAAAAGTACATAACAGTGCAGATACTTTTTGTAATGGTAGAGCCATGTTGAAGACGCAATGTTGGTAGGCTTCCAACAAGATGGAGCGACGACCTGGTTAAGGTTGCAGGATCGCGTTGGATGCGGATGGCATGGGACCGATTGGCGAGCCTTGGGGGAGGCCTATGTTCAGAAGTGGACGTCATTCGGCTGAAATGTTGAGAGCCATGTTGTAGCTAGACGAGGCAGTACCATAGAACACCGGCATGAAGCACATACCATCAACAGTAGGTACATTGTCCTAAATGTCCTATATCGCACTTTTCAAGAGTGATTAGTGCCTAAAATTGGTGACAATGACAAAGAGTTCAAATACACTGTTCTACGGAACCTCATACAATGTCCAGTCTTCTCTTGTCCTTGTCGCACATCGGTACGTTTTCTCAACGTCGTCGTTGTTTACTGATATAATTAAATTAAAACCTCTCAAGGAAATCGTCACTTCCTTCGCTCCGTTCCAATTCGAACCTTCTCCCTTTTCCTTAAAGTATAATCTAAAACGCTGTTTATATTAGAACGATAACAATTTTTTCACCTCACTAGCTCGGAAAGCCCTTTTTGTTTGTTTGACATCTATTGAGAAAATCGCTTTTTATCCACATGTGAAGAAAGAATTTTGACATTTGAGGGCAGCTTAAGTGATATTTGACAGCTAACAAAACGTAAAACGTTAAAAGTGCTGAATTGTTAAAATCACAATTAATGAATTGCATCGAGTAAAAAACACTAAATACAGTCTTACAACTTTATTTTTATTCATAAATATCAGCATTCAACATTAACCTTCATTCTTGTTGTAAAAACGGATAAAATTTTATGACAGTCCAAGTAAGTCGATGTGCGAACAAAACGCACCCGAAATAATAAAAAAAAAAACTTAAGTCAAAACTTTTCAATTAAATATTCGCATGTTTTTCTAATTATTTTCCTCGCTGTAGTGAGGTGAAAAGTTTTGTGTTATACACGGGTGAAAAGTTATTTTACGTCTCGTTTGTTGAAACACTCACTATCGAAAGGATTCTATTTTTGAACCACTCGCTTCGCTCGTGGTCAATCATAGAATCCTTTCGATAGCTCTTGTTTCAAATGAACACTCGCTGGTAAAATACAACTTTCCCCCCTTGTATAACAAATAACTATAAAAGGTTTAGATACCAAGTCTCTTCAATGCTAGAGTGAATAGGCTGTTACTGAACAGTGAGTTACATCATTGGTCTCATCTAGACTTTTCATCAGGTGAGATAGGGAGCAATCAGCTGAAAACAATATATGTATCGCGCTGAGTGTGTATATTAGATTTTAAGTTGTTTCTCCTACTTTAAACATGAAACTACCGTGAGACTCACTCATAGTGAAAATAAACGGATCACTCACGTCTTAAAACGAGTTTAACTTGACATGTTTCGGGCTAATTCGTAGCCCTTCCTCTCGGAGTAACGGTAACGGATAAAATCAGGCACTTGTTACGCCGAAGATATAGCATCAAGTCGATTTACCGTCCTTATATGCAGCTCAGGCAGTTGGTGCGTTCACCGAAGGATAGGGAGCCCTTTAGTGGTCCTGGAGTATATAAGATTCCATGTTCCTGTGGCAAGAATTATATCGGAGAGACTGGACGTAGTGTTTCCACAAGGCTATCGGAGCATACACGCAGTATGAAATAACAAGACAGCAAGGGATTTGCGGTAGCCGAACACTCGATGGACTCGGACTCGACGCGCTACATTCGTTTTGATAAGGCTTCCGTACTTGCGAGAGAAAAGTTTTTCATACCGCGGAAGGTGCGTGAAGCCATTGAGATTGGTCGTCATCCGAATTTCAACCGGGACAGTGGTTGGTCAGTACCACCGAGTTGGAAAACAGTGTTGAATGTTCGTACTGCGTCAACGGTGAGTGTGAGCGAACCTTTACTACGTGATGTTGTTAGTGTTGTGTGCTACCCTACATTTGACAATGACAATAAAAGTGATGATGAAAACGGGGGTAGTTGTGTTTCGCTGTCAGTTGCGTCGAGTAGCCGCGCGACCAGGGCGGTAGCACGCAGTGCGCGTTTGGCAGCCGCCGTGACGTGCGACTCCGAGACGAAGGGCTACGAATTAGCCCGAAACATGTCGAGTTAAACTCGTTTTAAGACGTGAGTGATTTGTTTCTCCTACTTTATTATTTATTTATCTATATTAGAATGTACGCTGTCTATGTTGGTAGATTTACGATTGATTAACTCCTTTCTACGTTTCCCATGGAATTTATCTAGACAGCAATAGACACAAAATTCCTTTGAAGCCTTTTTGGTAAGTTATCTTCCCCATAGATGAATTAACCAATAGAGTGGTGACACGAGTTGTCTTATTCTGCAAAAATATTTAGTGATTTGCCACTTAAAAGATGCTAGTACCTAATTTGTCGCTGTAGATTTTCCTATATCCCTTGCATAAAATAAGTATCAACTTTGGTATTTCCAATCCCCCAATAATTAAACATTCTATAACGTTATAGATCATAATATTTGCTTGTCGAATTTAGTGTCTACTTTTTTTTAAGAGCCCCGTGGTCCTAACAAAGAAGCCTTATAGCTTTTTAGCTTTTTTTTTACACTAAAGTAAATAGATTGTTAATAGGACTGCCGGTGCGCTGTTTTGCAAGAAACAATACCCTCGCCTTTTAAAGGCACACATGTCGTAACATGTCGGAAAACCCCCAGCTACCATTCAATTCCAAATTTTCACGTACTGCACAGGGCATAGCCGTGGTGGCATAGCGGTTTGACCTCTGGCCTCTCAAGCAGAGGGTCGTGGGTTCAAATCCCGGCTCGCACCTCTGAGTAAGTTTTTCGGAATTTATGTGCAAAATTACATTTGAAATTTACCATGAGCTTTACAGTGAAGGAAAACATCGTGAGGAAACCTGCATACACCTGCGAAGAAATTCAATGGTGTGTGTGATGTTCTCAATCCGCACTGGGCCCGCGTGGTAACTACGGCCCAAGCCCTCTCATTCTGAGAGGAGGCCTGTGCCCTGCAGTGGGACGTTTATAGGCTGTGATGATGGTGATAATGGTGATAGGGCTTGAGCCTTGGGCCAACCAATCACAGTAATGGCTCGGCGACTTTTCCTGCAGAAATTTTCTGTGTCATTTCCACTCTACCGTTTTAATATTCCTCTGTCTTCCCCAGACTCGAACTCCGTAACCCTGACCTTGAGCTAACAATTTATGGGTGTCAGTCTGTCACTGCCCTTATTCATGTAGAAAAGATTACGTATGTGGAAGTGATTTACTGTTAATAGCACTCTTTATTTGAGAATGTTGTATTTTTCCCACGATAAAATCGGGAAGCCCTACGAAATATATTTCGCACTTTTTCCTTTGCACCTCGACTGTACTGTGTACATTTTTCTACACATCTTTCTAACAAAATCGGTATTTTCTCCAAACTATTAGAGTGTGGGTTGATTCCGGTTTGCAGTCGGCCCTCGTCAGTCCATCTTGTTGGGGGGATGCCTACGCCAGGTCTTCGCCTCTCTAAAACGTTACTGCCTCATTGGCCGTCAGTTCTACGAGTAATGTGCCCTGCCCACTGCCACTTAAATCTAGGGTTAAAAAATATCTGAAACGTTTCAACCGCCATAGATCGATAGATAAGATAGATAGATTCATTTGTTTCTGATTGAAAATTACAATTATATTCTTCAATTTAAAAATATTTTTACAATTATATTCTGCATTTTAAAGAAAAAAATCATACGAAATATCTGGCTGCCCGGGATCAAAACCGGAACCTTAAGCTTCGTAGTCAGATTCTCTAACCACTAGACTAGACTATCTGACCGTCAAAAAAAAAATCCGTGAAAAACCTTTAAATGTGCCTAAATAATTCCCAAAGTTACAAAACTTATGATGGAAAAGTCGTCTAAAGGTTAACGTGACAGGCATTCCAAAGGCCCCACCGTTAGTGGCGAAGTTTAGTTACACGCACTTTAATAGGATAGTCGCAGCAAAATACCACCGCCTAATGGCTAGGACATATAAAATGGCCGCCATTGATTAGAACGACTAGAAGATATTTTAGCTGAGCCTAAGTGATTTGAGCAATTATAGGCGCCCCCGCAGGGCATGCCTTTGACATTAAAAGAATTCTGTGCCACGGACATTGAGGCAAGCTAGAAGCACTTATCTTTATCACAACGGAATTATACCCGGGTTTCATATGATTGAATTGTACTTTTTTTAAATTTTGTGATTTTCACTCTTAATTAGGTATTATACTAAACGGGACTTATCACGCAAACAATATTTACCTCGACGTTTCGGCCATATTGCAGCAGCTGTGGTCACGAGTTGACTGAAGTGTAGGGGCGGGGTGCTAGGGGCGTCTCTAAGTACCAAAGTTGATATACTGCATACACTCAGCTTTTAAAATAGTTACACGGACTCGCAGCTTGTAAAGAAAATTGTAGGGTGTGTGTATATTGTTAAGACACGCCTCCGTTTGGCTCGGATGTCGAAATATGCATTGTTACTTGTTACGTTGGTCCACTTGTTATAAATGCGAAAGTTTAAGAGTTCCTTGGGTCAAAGATATGAATAAATGCAATATTCAATACTTCCAACGAACTGGCTGTTATACTTCATATACAACGTGATTTCGTAAGCCTTTTATAAGTACAATTTGGCTGCTTTCAAGTCTAGGGTGAATGAGCATTTACTAGGCAAGCGTGCTCCATCGTAGGCCTCATCTTCGCTTTACATCAGGCGTGATTGTGGCCAAACGTAAGCCTATAATATTGTATAAATAAAAAAAAATTGTTCTTAAATATTTTATAAGCAATCAAATAATTATTGTTCCCATATATTATTGTTCCCTTTCGTTCGAAATTCCCTATAGGTGCTAATTTCTCTATGAAAAATTAACTTTTAAAAGGTTGAATCTTGATTGATTGGTGCCCTTTCAATAGCACATTTAGACATCTTATTTCTTTGTAGTCTACATGGCAGCAGCTTTTATTCGAGCGTTCGATATTGGGATTAGATTCAATGTTCTAGTTCTAATCAACCGTTATAAATTCTATAAAACAAAACGCTTGATACCTACACTGTAAAGAAAAGTATCAGACAATTTTTTTGAGTAGAATAGAATTATTTAGAATGCAAACCGCTTCCAACCGTAATGATTAGGTATCAATGAGGGAGCCACCAGGCTAAGATGATGATGATGATGGTGAATTAAATTTAGCTTTAAAGTGAACTAAATGAAAAATATTGAAATTAGTTTAGACTTTTCTATACAAAAAAAAAAATATAAAAACCATGGGTAATTTTTTTTAGACATTCCTAATTCATGATTTTTTAGTAAATTTGTGGCTTTATTGGGCTGTGTTAGTTTGTCATTGAATTTAAACTTCAATAATAAAATTATAAACTCTATGATTACTATTTATGGTTTGACGACCGGATAGCCTAGTGGTTAGAAACCTGGCAACTTAGTTGAAGGACCCGTGTTCGATCGCCGTCAGGGCAGATATTTGTATGAAAAAATACGAGTGTTTGTGATCGAGTCTTGAATGTTTAATTTGTATTTATGTATGTATTTATTTACATAATTATGTTTATCCGTTGTCTAGTACCCATAGTACGGTGCTTTGCTAGGTCCATTGGTGACAATTATGCCATGATTTTACACATATTCTATTGTATTCATGTTTTTACACTATTTTCAGCGCATATTTTAATCTAACCTATTCGATATTAAACATGAAACTGGTTTGCACATACCACTACCACAATTAGAAACATCAAAAAGTCTTTGCCTAATAGATTAGAACCATTTTTTTTACAGAAAATCATTTATAAGTTGTTGAAAAACGGTGTCGAAATCGTCTCAAAGTCACCACTAAATTTATCGGACTATTTTTTCATTTATCCTATTTTGCCACATAAAAATACAGTCCCGATAACATTGCCGGACATTAAGCCCTCGGCCTTAAAACCGCATCTTCATTTAGATTTTAATATTCAAGATCGCATCCATTATTTTGCCTTTTTCAAGGCGTATCTTAATTTGCAATCTGTCTGTTAATTTGGGACGCATGGCACAAGTATGAGTCACGTCCTTTTCTCAGTACAATAATAAGTCATCGTTAAAACCTGATTTTAAACGGTCTGTATCCGTAATCGATTCGCAAAAGTATTGTCACAAAGTGTTAAATTACAAAATATGTATTGTAAACTCTTTACTGTACAAAAATAAAGAAACATACACAATTAAGTAACCTTGAGATACATATGCAAAGGCGAACGAAATGAGAAGGAGTATATGTAAGTATACTAACTAACTAACTAATTTGGCTCAGGGACCCAAAGAGGGTCTTGGCCTCCGAAACGAGAGCACGCCATCTGTCCCGATCTTGCGCAGCTTCTTGCCAGTCGACGACCTGAAGTCGTCGCAAATCCGCCTGGACACTGTCCCCCCAGCGGTACCTGGGTCGCCCAACCGGGCGGCGACCAGCCGGTCGTCCCACGTACGCCCTCTTGGCAGCACGATCCTCTCCCATTCGGAGTAGGTGGCCGAACCAGCGAAGTCTGTATGATTTTGTCACGCCGATGATATTGGGTTCAGCCACCAGCTCCTGGATCTCTATGTTTTTACGGATCCTCCACGTGCCGTCGTCTCTCTTGACAGGTCCCAGAATCTTACGCAAGACCTTCCTTTCCGCTACAAGGAGTTGATATTCCTCTTTTTGTGTTAGTGTCCATGCTTCACAGCCATACATAAGGATAGGTCTTACGACAGTTTTATATATCCTTAACTTTGTATTCCTGCTGTATATGTAAGTATACGAGTTTAATAAATGAATAAAATATAGGACGATTGATACCTCATTCGAATTGCTGCCTGCGGCTAAATTCCACTACCGCACTTCAAGGAACCGTCTGTCTTTCCATCCTCACCATCTTGATGATTGGTAGTCTAGTACCGTGCATTTTAAGCGAAACTTCTTTCCTCGCACGACGAAGATCTGGAATCAGCTTACTGCGGCAACTTGAGCGTGCGTATATATGTGTTTTTTTTACCATTTCACACGAAAACGGCTAAATGGACATGGTTGAAACTTGGTATGAAAGTAGCTAGCTAAGTAGTCAGTAATAAAGGACAAACTACTTTTTATTCCAATATTCCGACGAGATTTAAGTCATCATTCATCATCATTATTTCAGCTGAAAGACGTCCACTGCTGAACATAGTCCTCCCCCAAGGCTCGCCAAGCAGATCGGTCCCGAGCCATTCGCATCCCACGCGTTCCCGCAATTTCGCATTTCTAATGCGAATGCGTGGCCGCTAACGATGGGCCTCATAAGAAAGCTCAAAGTCACACAGAGGGCGATGAAGAAGGCTATGCGTGAAGTTTCTCTGCGGAAGATTTACGTAAAATCTTAACTACTGAAGTCTAAAAACGTGAAATTTTTCACAGACGTCTTTCATAAAACATTAACCTCTATACTCCTTTCACTGTAACATGGTGCGGGTGACACTTGACACACCGTTCCGTTACACTTAGACAAAATTGCTGCAGTGTATTTTATGGCGAATCATTTAAATTCTAGTCTGAATTTGTCTGGAGTTAAACACTTAAACTTCGAAAAAACTATCGTGCACAAAAGAAATTTAACCTAATTATTTATATTATCAATAAAAAAAATAAAATACGATTAAGTTAAGAAACGTAATATGCGTGTAACAAAACATTTAATGATGGGACACACTCTACCACGAGATTATCGATACTTATTAATTTGTAATGTTAATAACGATGCGCTTTAAAAAAAATGTTCCATGCCGTGGTAACAGAACAGGTTGGTATGTCCGACAAATACGTAAGTTTATGAATAACACTTACCTTACCTACGTGATATAATGCTACAAAAATAATGACTTATTTTATTCAATAAGGTTCTGTTAAAATAAAAGATACAAGTAGGTCATCATCATCATCATTTCAGCCATAGATCCACTGCTGGACATAGGCCTCCCTTATTGATACCCAAACATTACGGTTGGAATATTAGTAAATTTATATTATTAATTAATTACGCATACCTAATTAAATAAAAATAAATAAATAAAATAAATATCACGGGACAATTCACACCAATTGACCTAGTCCCAAAGTAAGCTAAGGAAAGCTTGTGTTATGGGTACTAGGCAACGGATAAACATACTTATATATAGATACATACTTAAATAAATATTAAACACCCAAGACCCGAGAACAAACATTCGTATTTTTCATACAAATATCTGCCCCGACGCGGGAATCGAACCAGGGACCTCAAGCTTCGTAGTCAGGTTCTCTAACCACTAGGCCATCTGGTCGTCTAATTAAAGTTATAAATTTATAGTTTTATCAAAGGTTTATCGATTCGAGTTTTAAAGCTTTCACTTCTCTAGTCTGTGGGCTTTGACACCTGCCACCCGCACCATGCTACAGTGAAAGGAGTATAGTGGTAGATACAACTGTTAACTAAACACAAAACTAAACGCATAAATATGTATATATACTCATTTTTTCAAATCTCGTAAACAAGGTGAATCCAGAAATCACCAGCATAAACCGTATCTAATAAACGGGCAACTTACGTCGGTACGCCATAAAACTCTAAAGAATCCAAACCGGTCCGTCGATTCGTCGCGCGATCCGTCCAGTTATTAGTCGACCATTAAATTTGCCACAGCGAGCGTTAAATTTGTTCGACGGCGAAATAAAATTGCCGCACTGACACTTCTTTAATCGTTACGATTTTGTTTTATGATGGACGGGGTCAGTAAACCTATCGGGTGGCTTTCTTTATGGTAACGTTGGCTAATTGATATTAGTGGGTAATGTGAGGAATGGATTTCATATTCAAATGGTGTTTATGGATTTTTGAACTGTGTGGTTTTCATCATCATCATCATCGTCATTTCAGTCATAGGACGTGCATTTCTGGATATAGGCCTCCCTCATTGGTATCCAATCATTACAGTTGGAAGCGGCATGCATCCACCGTGAACCTGCGGCCTTTATCAAATCATCCGTCCATCTCGTTGGTGGACATCCCACGCTGCACTTGCCAGTCCGTTGTCTCCATTCGAGATCTTTTCGGCACCAACGGCCATCTGCTCTGCGTGATATATTTATGGCCTGCCCATTACCGTTTCAACGAGCTAATCCCTTTGGCCACGTCGGTTACCCCTGTTCTCTACGAATATCCTCATTCCTGATGTGATCTCGTAACTCCGAGCACAGCCCTTTCCGTAGCTCGTTGAACGACTCTGAGCCTATTCATCAGGCTTATAGTGAAGCACTATGCTCGGATCCATATGTCATCATTGGCAACACACGCTGGTTAAAGATTTTCGTCATAAGGCACAGGTATTTTAGACGCAAAGACGAAGAATAAACGGCAAACGGTAGTTCCATCACAAAACAAAAGTCACCGCAATCACACAATACTAGAAAACTATGTAATAGCCTTATAGCGTCACATTACTTAAGTCCTAACATTTTATTGACTACTGAAAAACCGGCAAAATTGTCTGTAATACTTTTACTTTTCACAAAAAATCCTGACACAGAAGTTAACGATCCGAAACGTTACAAACTTGGTAATAAATTGCTTATAAAATATCCTATAAGAGTCTTGTAAAGATTCCCTCTTCCGGTAATATAATATTAAAAGAGGAAAGAAGTTATTATTGTCAAGGGTCTCGATTTTGTGGCCGAAATAAGTTAGGCATGCGATAGAACTTTTCTCGAGCTTGACATTATTTCTTACAGGTATTTGCTTAGTGCTTCAGAAAGGAATCATTTTTTAGTTTTCGTTTGAAATTGTATTACGAATATAATGACAAACACTGACGGTTTACTTTTGACAAATGTCGCATGGCCACCGCGAGAAAAATATGCAAATTAAAAACAAATAACGATATCGGTCGCAACATTTTTATCGCCGGTCGTCTCCATCATTTGTTTCGGTTCCCCGCCATTTTCGGATCGAATCTCAAATTTGAACTGATTGAGATGCATTCCAAATTCGATATTTTAAATTATTCGAAGTAGCTTTTATTTACTTGTTCGGAACTAAATGGCTTTCTCATCAGCCAACAATCTTTTGATTCTAATCAAATTTATCAGTGAGTTAATCGCAATTTAACCAACATTACAGCAACAATTATTCGTGAGTAGAAATCAAAAACAGCAATTACTTTCGCCGTGTAAATGCGATGACGAAAAAAAGTTTAGTTACATTTGAAGACGCGTAACATTTTTTTAATAAAGCACATTTCGTAACACTTGTTACAATAGAACACAACATTTTTGACACGAGCGCACTTAATGTCATGTTGAGACTGACAACACAATCACGCGGTCGAAAAGAAACAATTTAAGCCGTACCGTACCGACAATAGAGTCTACATTAGCCGTTATTTCAACATGTTAAAAAGTTTGTAATCATAATGAATAGTAAAAAGGCCGCCTTAAACAAACGAAATAGAAAGTTCTATATTGAAACCATGTTGATTGCTCATTCAGGATGCAGCACCTGAATGTCTCTGACGTTAAAAAAAATGATAATGTCACATTCGAAAGTGACAGCTGTCAAAGTTTGGCGCCGTACTCACGCTAGTGCGATGATGCAACTTTTTGCACATGTTTAAATGAGAACAACACTTTTTTTCGGATGTCAATGAGCGAAGGTGTTGTTTGTGTACAGCCGAGAACTGAATCCCACATTATTAATAAGATATGTAAGTATACGAAGGCTGCAGAAAATCATAATACCCATCGATAATAATAAGCTGGTGCGCTAGGGTTGCCACACAAGTCGAAAAAAACTTATTCCATATAAATAACAACAATGTAGTACTTATTATTATACCATTGGTTTAGAAATGAAAATAAGAAAAATAAAATTATCTTGGTACTATTTAGAATGGCACATGTATCGAGCATAATGTATTACTTCCGAACACCAAAACTTGCGTTAAAAAATGAAAAATGTCCATGATACTGAATAAAGAATTCGTAAAAACCAATAAGTGTTTTTACGATGTTGTTTGCTACGGATACATATCCGGATATATCTTCACAGCCCATGTTCTTCCTACAGCTGGGCACACGCTGTCTCCCAGAACGAGGTGGCTTGGGCTATAGATCCCACGCGCACCCAATTTGGATTGGGAACTTCACACACTCTATTGAATTCACACAAAATTTCCTCACGATGTTTTCCAACACCGCAAACTGCGAGCTAAATTTCAAATGTACAAACGTGTGAGCCCGGGTTTGAACCCACGATCCTCTGCTTGAAAGGCCACAGCTTAAACCAATAGGCTACCACATAATTATTTAATTCATTTTTAATACAAACTTTTTTGCTCACTACACTTTTTGTTGACTGTGCTTTCATTGTCATCTGAACTACATTCTCGTACAGTAGCAAATTTCAAGTCTATCCGATAATAAAATTAGAAGTAGGAAAAATTGGACTCGCAAGATTTAAAGACAACTCGTACGTACGCACGAACATTGTGAGTTAAATTAAAGCTTGTAAAAATGTTGCCATACTATGGGCACCCTAGCACGACCGGTTGCATTCGTTCCGGACACTAATTGGCAACACTGGACCGCATTCCTGACGCCTCCTGCGGGAGCGGGCAACACCTATACGTCCCTAGGGTTGGGACACGAATTAGGCTATGAGTAATTATAGTTATAGACTATGGTTGTGCTGGAAGGATATAAATTTAAACGTTCCTTATTTTATGAGGTAATAGGTAAAAAAAATTGTTTTAACTTTTCTAATTACTTTTTTAAACAACCGATTTGTGTTTCTTATGTTGTTGTTAATCAACTTATTGGTAAACATAATTAACTATTAGACCTATTTTTTTTAAACTGTTAATTTTTCAGGATTTATAAAACTAACTAATCCTTAATATCTTCTGAAATGCGACGCAGTTTCCTTATTAATATAACTAAAAAAAATTAGGAATAGTAGGTCTACGTAGTTAACAAGAGGATCCGACAAAGAGTCTGTTATCTCAACATGACCCCCTCCAAATTTCGTCTAAATCCTAAAATTTAGGATTTATTTTTGTAGGATTTAGGACCTAAATGAATAGTGGAATCCATTAAAAAAATTAAGCAACTGTCGCGTTATTTACTTAGTTTTTTCTTTTAGTTTTATAGTACAAGCTAAATCGCAAGTCGCGCACGTTGTATATGTAAATGAGGGCTTACGTGTAACGTTCGCAAATCGACGCCGGCGCAGCTGCACTACACGTTCTCGGCGTTAGAGTTAACACGTTGAGAAACGTGTTGGGATATGTTAGGATAAAATTTTGTTTGACTAAGGGCATTTTCATTTTAAAATGCGCAATTTCCTTTTTTTTCAAACCCAGGAGCACTATTCATTACCCGACTGTTTTAAAGAAAAATAGTCCTTATTTTTGAGACAGTTTTGAGACTTTTTTCATATACACATACATAGTTTATATAGCTCGTCATGAAACGGGCACAAAAAAGTATGGAAAATTTTTAGGGACAATTTTTTAACATCAAATTCAATAACGCTCTTGATTCTCGATCTAAATAGGTAAATTCAAAATAACAAATTAAGGATTATTTAGTTATTTGATATTTCCAATAACAAATAATTTAATTTTATTCGTGGTTATTCGTAAATAGATATTTTTTACCCAACTCTGGGTGAGATAGAGGTCAATCGCCGGTCAGATATAATTTGAATAATAAGTTTTGTTAATCATTTCATTTTTAAAGCTAGCTTTTTAGCTCACTGTACATTTTGTTGACTGTACTTGCATTTAGACGACCAGATGGCCTAGTGGTTAGAGACCCTGACTATGAAGCTTGAGGTCCCGGGTTCGATTCCCGTGTCGGGGCAGATATTTGTATGAAAAATACGAATGTTTGTTCTCGGGTCTTGGGTGTTTAATATGTATTTAAGTATGTATCTATCTATATAAGTATGTTTATCCGTTGCCTAGTACCCATAACACAAGCTTTGCTAAGCTTACTTTGGGACTAGGTCAATTGGTGTGAATTGTCCCGTGATATTTATTTATTTATTTATTTTATTTATTTATTGTCATCCAACCTACATAAGTATACCAAATTGCAGGTGAATCCAACCACTGGAAGTGGGTCAAATTCAACTTCTAGGATTTGACCCAAGAATAAAACAAACGGGGTGAGCTAAATAAAAGCTTGTAAAAAAATACATGTATACCTACAGTCAAACATAGAATCTCCTCCTTTTTTGAAGTCGGTTAAAAATAGGACAACATAAGGGCAAAGTAGCCTGTCCCGAACTAAATCTATAAAGTACAGTCACCCTACAACATATATTTGAGGATGATCCTTTCAGACCAGGTATAATAAGCCACATAATTATTAATGCTAAACGTCATCGGTGCCAACTGCAGATTATGCAGATGCACCTGACTTTACAGAGTTAGCACAAAATATTGTGCTGTATGTTTATTTAGTTTATTTGTTAAATATAACCAAGCAAAGGGACTGGGAAATAAAATTTAAAAAAGCTTATTTATTTTCGCGTATACCTACATGTTCCGTTAACATTGGATTGGATTAAAACATCGTAAAAGTTTATATTTTTTTACATTCAATTTATTATTACAAATAGAACGTTTATTAACGTTTAGTACTGCAAACACACACAACCAAGTTTACAGAAATACAAAAAATCAGTCCAAACTTAAAAGTAAACATTTTATATTGTTTGTACCTATATTACCGTAAAATAATTTGAGATTGTTTATTACAACAATATTAGGTAATTTATTATTTAATTTATCAAAAACGACATATTTCTTTTCTTATGACTAGTTATGACAGATGAAGATATCTTTTTCTATTTATAAAAAAAATATGGCTTCTTGACGGCCAGTGTCGAATTTAAGTTCGTAATACGAAAAAGTTTTTTGACATAGACAGACTACAGATAAGATAACGGATCACATTTCATACAGCCTTACATGGTCAGCGACCTGTTGTCTTTGCTCGTCATTATATATCTGAGTTATCTCATGTGGACATCGTATAATTTAAGGGTCTATACTTAGGCATTATTCTGTAGTAAAGTCTACATCGGCGTGTGTCGCCTGGCCAACTTTCCGCCCATTCAAACAAATCTTGAGTTTGCTGACTCGAAGTACCTAATGTTGTGTCCACAGGAGAGACAACTTTTGTTTCTTACGCTGTATATGACCCATATATAGGCATTAGAACCAGTTATTTTTAGTTTACCCATCAATTAATTAACTTAGAAAGTTAATTTGGAGAGTTTTGTAATGTTTGAAATGTGAATGCGTTTATTTAAGTGCGATATTACATTTGAAAAAATCATGGGGAAACCTGCACACAACTACGGAGAAATCCACCGGTGTGTGTGACTTTCCCAATCCGCACTGGGCCCACGTGATAACTACGGCTCCAGCCCTCTCATTCTGTAGCCTGTGCCTTGCAGTGGGACGTATATGACGCCTTAGATGATGATGATAATGACGTAAATATAGCCTAAACTGAGTTGTGCTAACTGTACCGGTATGTTTGCTACTGGCTTGAAGATATTGGCCAAATGGTCAATATCTTTGTCAGTGATAGGGATTAAAAATTACTTGTTTGCTCATATCTTGCCGATTGTAGCGATAAGCTAAATATTTATGTTTATTTGCTCACTTTTAATTATATTTCATTATGATACAGTTAAGCGCCATTTCGTTCGAGAACCAATTCGGAAAAACGTTAATTAAAGTTTATTATTTATTGAATGGAATTTGCAGTTTAAATCCATACTAACACTAAGTTACAGTATGAAATTAAATTAAAGCGAGGTTGGTTTTATGTGTGTGTGTGTTTCACACGCTTAGTAAGAAACAGACTCAATTCTAATTATTCTCATTTCAAAAATAAACTTTATGTAGACAAAATAAGGTTTAGTTTTGAAATGAGAATAATTCGAATTGAGTCAGTTTTTTATAAAGCGTGCGATTTGCCAATGTGTAAATTGTAATTTGCTTTAAAAAATGTATGTTTTATGTCAAGGTTTTTGCAACGTTTTCTTCTTGGTAATCTTCCAAAACCGGCGGTAGCCCAAAAAATCATCTTGAGGAATCATCTGCGGTCTATTTGTAAAATAAACTTTAATTTAGATTATTGTGAAACTTTATAAATAAGTATTTTTGAGGATATTTTACCAGTTCCTCTTTCAAAGTTGTTTTATTTTTATTTTACTAAGACATAAATTGTTTGACTAAGAACGGTATTTAAATAACAGTTTCTAATAATAGAACGGGTGCATTTATTTTTCCAGCTCTCTTTTTGTTGAATTAGTAACTGGTGAGAGAAGGTTTGTATTAAAGAAAATTTTGATTTTTAAAATAAGTAATACACACCTGCAAAGCCGGGGCGGGCAGCTAGTTCATAATAATTAATAATAAATCATGGGACAAATTGACACCAATTGACCTAGTCCCAAACTAAGCAAAGCTTGTATATGGGTACACAACGAATAAACATACTTATATAAATATTTAAAGATTGTAACTAAGTTTAAGAATATATTTTTTTTTTGTAATTAATTTGCAATAAACAGATTAAAATTTAAATTTTTTTTTTTTTTTTTAGATAAACTAGCTGTTGACCGCGACTCCGTCCGCGAAGAATGGGGGGGGGGGGGGGGATTAAATGTAGCCAACGACATATTCTCAGACCTACCGAGTGTAGAGAAAAAAGTTTCATAAAAATCGCCAAGCCGTTTCGGAGGAGTTCGGTAAAAAACACCGTGACACGAGATTTTTATATATTAGAATAAATAATTTAATACATGTCATAATTAAACATCCAAGACTTCGTATTTTCACACAAATATCTGGCCCGACCGGGAATCGAACCCAGACCTCAAGCTTTGTAGTCAGATTCTCTAACCACTAGGCTATCCGGTCGTCAATATTAGTAGAATATAGTATTAGTAATAATATTAGTAGAATTGCGAAATAACAAACTTCTAAGCCTAACTAACTGAGCGATGAGTGGGACTCTTCACTCTTATAAATTGGATTTTTTTTCAACCTAATTTTAAGTCCTAACAAACACTTATAGGTACTTATAAGATTATAACTCGAATTAAATATTTTTGGTTTTGAATTTGAATATGATTGCCCGCATTGGCTCATTTCAGCAGCTTATAGCTGCATAAACACATCAAAACAGCTTCAACGTCATAACATAACACGCTATGCAGCTTTAAACGCCATTAACTCAAGGAAAAAGCGAAGCCGAGAAAATAACTGGCTGGACGCGTTCGCAGTGCGTGGGAAAAAAAAGAAAAAAGTTGCCAACTGCGCTTGCCAGTCTATGGTTCCGTAAAGGCGATTTTACTTTAGAACATAAAGGCTTAAGAAGCTTACAGTCGTTAAATATGTTTTATTTTTGAATGGTTTCCATAGGGGCTAAAGTACTCCGACATTGCAGTAATTGAACTTATAATAATTGTAATTATACAAGTCAGATATGAAGTATCTTTTTTTTTCTTTTTTATTTATTTATCAACTTCATTTTTTTTTTGAATTGTAATTGAAAAAAAAATGAAGTTGAAAAATAAATAAAAAAAAAGATACTTCATATCTGACTTGTTTAAAGTTGCACAGTAGCGCCATCTCTTGGTCCAGGTGAGCGGTTAGCTCCGAAGGAGTGTTAAAGTCTCTCGGTAGAGGGCATAACATAGATGAGCGCTTTATCACTGCATAAAGTGATTATAACAGACTGAAATGTACGATGTATGGGAAAGATTCGTCGCTAACCTCTAGACCAGTGATGGTGTAGGGGTAAGCACGCAGCTCGGAACGCTGAGGACCTAGGTTCGATTCCCAGCATTGGTCTTTTTTCTGGGGTTTTTTCTGTGCATCTATATTTCAGTTTGTATTTAGTTTGAAATAATTGTAATTATATTATCTATGTAAGTATAGTTGTTTTCAAATCTTGCAAGTTTAATTCCAATACTTCTAGTTATCCGATTGAATTGAAATTTGGTGCGGATATGTTAGTTTGGCTGACAATCATTATATAGTCAATCATCATCATTTCAGCCGTAGGACGTCCACTGCAAATACGAATAACTCACGTCTATGATCGAGTTTAGCTCGACATGTTTCAGGCTAATCCGTAGCCCTTCTTCCCGGAGCCATACGTCACGGCGGCTGTCAAACGCGCACTCATCATGTGATATATCCAATCATTTCGTTTGGACCTACGGCCTTTATCAGATTACCCTTCTAACTTGTTGGTACACGTCCCACGCTCCGCTTTCCAATCCGTGGTCTTCATTCGAGAACTTGCAAAGAAGTGAGTCAGCAAAAAATTTTGAAGTAAAAACGAATTTTTAACATTTTCTCTGACATTTGGTAGCAAAGTGAACAGTTTTTTTTTGTAATTTATTCATAAAACAATAAAAAAAAGTTCATAATCATAATAACTAGGAATCGAACAAAAACCGAGCACAGTTTGTCTGTCGCTGCATCGCTCATTACAAAAACTTTACTTACATATATGATTTTTATGATTTTTAAGATTTTCTTAATTTCTTGGGGATTTTCATAAACGTTGCGGTATATGTCATCAGACAATTTCATTCAGAAGCTTTGGCACTAAATATTCCCAGTTTATTTTCCCGTATACATTGACAAACGAGGGCAGTATATTTCTACCCACACATGATAGGTTACGAAAATGTGTCGGTCGCGACCTTTTTTTAGTGAGTCCATTTTACAAATCAATCAATCAATACTCCGAGGATGAGCTCTGGTTGAGTTCGAAACGCATCAGTGTAGTTTGGTGGTGGTGATAGTAAAGTTGGGTTTGTGTGATTTGTGTGTGTGTTCGTACTGTGTGGATGTGGATGAACTGCATAAACACGCATTTCTTGCATAAACGTAAGTATCATAAATCATAAGGTCGCGGGTGAGCAAAGTAATTGTTTCAGTTCATTGATATGATAGATAGATAGATAGATAAAGACGTTTATTTGATACTGCAAGCACACACAATCAAGATTAACAAAAATACAAAAGTCAGTACAAAACTTAAAAGTAAAACATTATATATTGTCTGTATGCGCTGCAGTAGTGCAAAAGGGCCATGGCTCAGTGAATAGAATAGTGAATAAAAGTAACGCCTGATTCAATAAATTAAATAACTTTATAAGCTACATCTTGAACTAAGTTGGCAAAAAACCATAAGATGTGTCCAGCGTCCAGCACCAGCGGAACTCTAGAAAAGAAAAGAGTGCGAGCGAGAGGTGTGATTTGTGTGCTTTTTCGCGCCCACAGATAACGCGGTTGTAAATCGATAACAATTCGATTGCTGAATAAAAATATGTTGTTTTCAATGGATAGTAATTAAATTATCTCGAACAGGATTGGATGCCTGTATCGCCGTCAGCCGCATATATTAAGGGTTTCCGATCGAGGTTTTTGGACTTTTGTTTGTGTGTGTTTTAAGCGAGACTTATCGAGCATATAACCAATAGAGCAAATATGTTACATAATAAATGAGTCGTTTCCAAAAATTTTTTACGCAAATTAAGGGATTTAATTAAAACAAAAATTAATTAAGGCAAAGGACGCGATCGTGATTTTGTTTTCATTCAGCCCTTAATGTATGTAAATTTTTTTCTAAAACGACTGGAATATCCGAATAAAGATGCACTGAAAAACTTTCACATCATAACTAACATTATAAATGCGGATGTAGGTATGCTTGTTTGTTTGATACGTTTACATGCTTAAAGTACTCAACCGATTGTAATGAAATTTATGAAGATGGTTTGAAACTTCGAGAAGGACATAGGATAATTTTTTCATCCACATAATTTATATCACGGACAGCGATGATTGAAAATAATTCCGATCCACATATTGGCGATCCCTATAATCTCTAATAGCGTATAAATACATCGTGTTAAAAAATTCAGTCATGTTACGAGTAAATACTTTAGACGTACTATGTAATTTAATAACATTGTTAGATCTGCTTGAAAAAATATAAAAAAGGATGCCTATAGAGGTGCGGGTGGCGAGCGCGCCTCGTGTGCCTGCCGCCCGCACCTCTCTCGACCCCCTTTGTCGTCATACCCCCCAGCCCCTGCACCGCGCGGGCGAGGACTCATTGAAACGGTTTAGCTATAGTTGCCTCGCGAGTAACAGCTAGTTTATAATATTAGTCGGATTATAGGATGTATCTTTTTCTGGATGCCTACTTCCCTCAAAATAACATGTTTAACCGTGTCCCTAACGTTCAACGAATTCATACAGTTTTAACCGTCTTAAAAGCCTTTAAAAAATAACCGTCTGCGCCGTCAAGTTTAAAACGCGACGTGTTATTTATGCTGTTAGTAAATCTTGTTAATTGTAATTTGCTAAACGTACGCCCCTTAGTTCGGGATGGTATTCCGCACACATGCGGGAACTTTTAGTTTTGGATTTGATGAAAAGCCGCGATGGCCTAGTACTAGTAGATGGTATTTTTCATACAAATGTCTACCCCGACAGATCGACAGGACCTCAAGCTTTGCAGTCAGGTTCTA
Organism: Archips xylosteana; assembly: GCA_947563465.1. Taxonomy (NCBI): domain Eukaryota; kingdom Metazoa; phylum Arthropoda; class Insecta; order Lepidoptera; family Tortricidae; genus Archips; species Archips xylosteana. The sequence continues at coordinate 6,481,486 of OX387368.1, forward strand.
TACCACTGGGTCGCCAAATATATCCTCCTGAGTCCAAACTGAGTGCACATTTATTTCCATTGGGATTTAGTAAAATTCCGAAATTTCAAAATAACTGTGAGATCTAAACGTTTACTCGAGCCTTCGCTCGAAAAAAACCCCTTAATATGGTCCCAACGGAAGACCAGCGTCAGCTGCAAGGTTGACATTATGCTGAGTGAGTTGGGACCATTGCGTGACAATATTGGTCCCAGTTTTAGTTTCTTTGTTTTTATAAAAATGTCACGAATAAATGATTTTTTTTCTTTCCTTACCTTAGTTTTTTCCCGGGGAAAAGACTAGCAAAATAAACACACACATGCACAGAATACGGGATGGCAGGCCATCCTAAACGCTATCTCACGTACGCATCGTTTTAACACGTTTTTTATGCATGCATGTGTAATTAAATAAGCCTTCAACGCCGTTGAATGCATATCAAACCGAGACTTTTAGCATTCGATAATTTTTTTAGTGTGAATGTTTTTAGGGTTCCGTACCCAATATGCTAACGGGACCCTGTTAATGAGACTCCCTGTCTGCCCGCCCGTCCGTCTGACACAAAGCTCTACCTCTTGAAGCGTAATAGCAGACAGTTAAATATTTCACCGATTATTTATTTATTTAGAAATGTATATATATAGGTATATATATTTATATGTACTACTGTGGCCATTATAACAACAAAAACTAAAAATAAAATAAAGTTAATAATTATAGGGCTTAGGGGTTAGGAATCGTCATACAAGAAATGTGTTTTTTTTTCAGCGTTTTTTCCTCGATCTTCATAATTTTATTACTGAACTATTTTTAAAGCATTGTACGTGTACGGAACCCGTCATTACAGGGTCCCTATCCCTATTAGGGTACGTGCACATAGACGGTGCTGCCAACTGGTGCCATTAAGTTGAATATTTTACCCTGATAAGTTTCTTTTACTGTCCGCATAGTGTATCTTCTGTCACATTAGTGCTGCTGCCTATAGTTTCTGCACGTTATATTACGTTCAATTGAAATATTACCCAAGGGGGTCGATAATGTCTGCGTTTACCTTGTATTTAAGCCGGGAACATCCAGTTGCGACTTCAGTTGGTTACGGGGTACGGTTGGATGCAATTGGAAGGGTAAAGTGCAATTTTCAAGATTTTATCTCAGTGTATTGGCAGACTAAGTATTGGTCCAAATTGAACGTTATTAGGTTCAATGTTACGTTATATTAGTACGTAGTCGCCGCTTTGTAGCCGCTAGACTCGGTAATAGCGTCGAAACGCAGAATTTGTAATTAATTAAAATAATAAATAAATATCACAGGACAATTCACACCAATTGACCTTGTTCCAAACTAAGCAAAGCTTGTACTATGGATACTAGACAACGGATAAATATACTTACCTATATAAATAAATACATACTTATATACATTATTAAATACCCAAGACTCGAGAAAAAACATTCATATTTTTCATACAATTATCTGCCCCGACGCAAGAATCGAATCCCGAACCTCAAGCTTTGTAGTCAAGTTTTCTAATCACTAGGCCATTTTGTCGTCAATTTAAAGGTTAGATGTTTCATTTGCCCTAAAATCAGTTTAGACCTACAAAAAAATCGTTTAGTTGCATTACATTACGAGGCCGTAAAGCGAACGAAGGACACCGCGGACTGGCAAGCGCAGCGTGGTACGTCCACCGAGATGGACGGACGATTTGGTAAAGGCCGCAGGTTCAAGTTAGAAGCAAACCGCTTCCAACCGTAATGATTGGGTATCAATGAAGGACGCCTATGTCCAGCAGTGGAAATCCTACGGCTGAAAATCATTTCAGAACAGATGATGATGATGATGAAACCGAACGAGTTTGAAGTGGACAATCGAGTGCTTGAAAGCCTTGTCTGACGTAAGTAATCGAAATCACAATCGTTTTCACGACTTCTTTCAACATACGTTTAGGATAAAAGCAGAAAGAGATGGCGCATCAGACAATCTTAGACAACGAAGATTGTTTTGAACCACTAAAAAAATGCATTAGGCATAGGTTTTCGGTCGTTTCATGAGTCGATTGCGCGAACGAAATCTTTCGCGGACAAAAGCTAGTTACAATACAAAAAACTTTTGATATTCATTCTTACGTCAGTTTCACTTCGGCAAGCGGCCAACCGTCCCTGTCGCTCGTTGAGGATTTATTGTATCATCAGAGCAGGACATCTTTTATTCATATTCATATCGACGGCTCGACAATCGATCTAATTGGCCCGACTATACTTATTACCCTCCTATTGAATTAATTGTCGGACATAATATATTGAGCAGTGTATGAGGTTTCCGAGAAATAGATCTGGACGACAATACGCGAAAATAGTCTCAATTCATAAGTATTTTTACGTTATAATATAAATTACAATATAATCATATCCTACCTTCTGTATTATATAAAAGGCAACCGTTACTGACTGATCTATCAACGAATAGCTCAAACCACTTCACAGATTATGTTGAAATTTGGCACACGGATAGCTATAATGACGTAGGCTTCCGCTAAGAAAAGATTTTTCCAAATTACCAAGGGGTAGGGAGTATATAATAAAGGGGTCCTATCAGTGGCGTGCCTAGGGTATCAGGCTATGGCAAGCCGAGAGATATGTTTTAGTATTTTTTTATAATTTAATGTAGGTAAATCCATCTTGTTGCCGCTTTATTCAGTTTGGGCAAGCTTACCAAAGCACACTTCATTCTATTACTAGGTAGACAGAATTTTAAATTTTACAGACTCATTCTCACACGCAACGCACTAAAACAAGAATACCTATTTATTTTGTAATTACATAAATTCACGCATTTTAAAACGCCTTGCATGGTATGGCCCACGATTCGATATAAACAATCGTGAAGTTATTCATCTCGCCCGCGCACTCGCGTTCTAAACCAAACGCAGCAAACTTCACACCGTAAGCCAGATTCAAAATTGCAAAGAAAGCGCTATATATGCAGCTATACATAGATATTTGCAAAACTAACGTTTTCCTAAGTATGAAGAGAGCGTTTCGAAGCCCCGTAAAAGCCCACAAGAGCGAGCGAGATGTCATGCTATTTATAACGTCGCTACTATCGCCTATCGCCGCGTCGGCCGCCGTACAGCGCCGCTGGGCCGCGCAGCGGATTTGTTATGCAATTCTTGGTATTTTACGTAAAATAAAGCGCGTTATTATGAAAGTGATTTTATTAAAACTTTTTTCGTTTGGACGAGGTTTGGCTTTTATTTTTAATCTTGATTTGTGATTTATAAGGCAAGCCCGGCTTTTGGGCTTCTATGTAAGGATCGCCACTGGGTCCTATCTTCGTTACTATAATAAAATTATGAGAGACTTCTTTGGCATGCAAGTAGATGAGTATTATCAGTGAAAAACTAATTTACGGATTTTTGGAAAATCCCACGGCATATTTAAGGAAAAAAAAGCCGTGGTGGCCTAGTGGTTTGACCTATGGTCTCTCAAGCAGAAGGTCGTGGGTTCGAGTCCGGGCTCGCACCTTTGAGTTTTACGGTGAAGGGAAACATCGTGAGGAAACCTGCATACACCTGAGAAGAAATTCAATGGTGTATGTGAAGTTCCTAATCCGCACTGGGCTCGCGTGGGAACTACGGCCCAAGCCCTCTCATTCTGAGAGGAGGTCTGTGCCCTGCAGTGGGACGTATAGCTGGGATGATGATGATGATTATTTAAGGAAAAACAGGATGGTGCGTGGATGAAGTCTCGGAAAAAGAGTCGTTTTCTGGCTCCCATGAAGAAAGTTTGCTTACCACTGCATTAGAGCTTGAAACTGTTATAGCTTTTTTGAATTCCACGATAACAAAGCTAGATAAACTTCCAATCATCCATCGCACCGACAATAAATTCCACTTGAAACATAAAAACAAATTTTTATGTTACCAATATATTCGTGGTTGCACAGACAAAGCATTAAAATTAATTATTATGGCGTCGTAGGGGGCCTGCGGTGCCGCCCGTTATACCTACCTACATTCACTGGTCGTACAAATTAAACGACCACCTTATTGTTGTTCCGACGTTCCAACAAAGATGGTTGTGGGCCCGATAACTCATACAGTCGAAGAAACAGAATCACGTTCCAGAGTGAACCCTTTTCATTGTAAATTTCATGCTGACATTCCATTCATCTGCTAAAGAAATCATCGTGAAAAAGGTTGTGAAAAAGTTCCACTCTGGTATGCGTTTCAGTTTTCTTGACTGTTGGTACTTGAGACGATGGCTGTTTGTATAGATATTCATGCCTTCGACTGTTCATAACGTACTGTTAGGCAGGACTCTATACCGCTAGCCAGTGGTAAATGTTGTCCAACTGGCAGGTTAGTCTAATCTTATCTACTATATAAAAATAAGTCGGGTTTTCCTTCCTGACGCTATAACTCCAGAACGCACGAACCGATTTCCACGGTTTTGCATTCGTTGGAAAGGTCTCGGGCTCCGTGAGGTTTATAGCAAAGAAAATTCAGGAAAAATTTCAACAGAAAAGCGGGAAAATCTTTTTTCACATACAGCGCCATCTCTGATACGTAGCATGTACTACAAACCAATATACAGCGCCATCTCTGATACATAGCATGTACTACAAACCAATACTATTCTCCGCGGACGGGGTCGCGGGCAACAGCTAGTTATGTATAAATTGAAAATAATTCTAGTATCTTAAAAATAGAATTGTCAGCGGTATACGAGCCAGGGCAGATTGCTCCGGACAGCAAAAGGTGCTGGACCTAAGTAATATTGTAAAGTAGAGTTTTAAAAGTGCTAAAGAAATAAACCAACGTATTATTGAAGATAACCATTTTATTATTTGAATAAGTTTAACGGCTCGCGCGTATTCCTTTACTTGTCTACCAGTATCTAGCTGCAGTACCCACAGTACCGTGCATATCATTCTTGATTATGTTTTAATAAGAGTGAGGACATTAGTGTTTTTGAGAAATTAACTTCATTTGACCAGCTAAATGTCTTCTTAAAGTTAACATAAAAATTCGATGTAGTTCGCCTTTAAGGAAGAAGGTCAATAACCGATCACTTTTAAATAAAAAAAGGTACAATTTAATATCGTCGTCAGCAAGCGTATCAGTGTAATCCATCCGATTAATGGACATTAACTCGTCGGGCTTCTCGCGCCAGCCGCGTAAACCCGCGATGGAGCTTCACACGACGAGGGTTTCTCTAGGTGTTGAACAATTGAAGGATTTGAGGTCACCAGATCAAATAATAAATACATACGCTCGAAAAACATAACCCTTCTTCGACAGTCGGGTGAAAAGTAAAGACAATAGAGACGGCCTATTACCGAGTTTCCTAGTACCTTTAGATTGCGAGCTACCAAAGAAGGTATGATATGATGGATCATTCACGTTACACAATTACAGAATATATAATAGTACTAACGTACAGAATGGACACGCTCCACCCCGCACCGATTCGAGTTACCCCACCCCTCATGGCGCAGATTGCCGGACCCCGCCGGAATCCAGAAGAGTGCGCGCGCGATGTATGTAGGCGTATACGCGTGTACAGACGTCGTCGTGCTTATGTAGATTCAAGAACGCGTATTTGTATGTCGTGTCCGCCACGTGACACAATGTATTGCACGCGAATTATTGTAAGTACCTACTCATAGTGCGTCTTCTGTGGACGCCATTTGAACTAACCATTGATGGGTTTGTTGCCATAACCTGACTTGGCAAGCGGGTTGGCGATACATGGTACAGTGGGGTAAACTGTATCGAACCCAAAACATCTACTTGCTAGTCCAACGCTTATTACGCTTAAATGTAAGCCGTAGTGGCCTAGTGACTTAAACTTAAAGGTCATAGGTTCGACCCCGGGCTCGCATTTCAGAATTTTTCAGAATTAATGTGTGAAATTACATTTTAAATTTACCATGAGCTTTACAGTGAAGGATAAACATCGTCGTAAGGATACCTCCACACACCTGAGAAAAACTTCAATGGTGTGTGTGAAGTTCCCAATCCGCACTAGGCCCGCGTCGCGTGGGAACTACGGCAATAATGTACAGCGATAATTGAAACCGCACATTATTGTACATTATTTCCGTTCATCCCAGGTCCACAAATATGAGGACGTAGTACGCTGGAACCACACCCCCTGAAAGTACCATGAACAAAAACTTTCGCAAAAATATTCGTACGAGTACGTTGACCCCGCATTCCCTTAAATTTCATTATCATTGCCCCATAGGCCATCAGTTCTACGAGCGATGTGCCCTTCTCACTGCCACTGGAGTCTGGCGATTCTTCGAGCTATGTCGGTAACTTTAGTTCTTGCGCGGATTTCATCATTTCTAATGCGATCCCGCAGAGATACTCCGAGCATAGCCCTCTCCATCGCCCTTTGCGTGAGTTGAGCTTTCTTATGAGGCCCATCGTTAGCGGCCACGTCTTAGTACCATACATAAGTCATCACTCCCCAAATACGTGGACGTACACCACCTCACCCCCTGAAATTATCATGAAAAAAACTTCACAATAATATTCGTACCAGTACATTGACCCCGCATTCTCTGACTTTATCCAGTGAAAATTAATGTTATTTGTCACTCCGCTTAAGTGTTGTACGACAAAATGGATGTTCCCAAAACACAAATCTAACTTACAATGTGAGCCAAACAAAATTAAGTATTGAAAGGGAAATAAATTGTAATTTCATGCCTTTTGGTCCTAAATTTCCCGTACAATATATCACGGCCATTGTCAGCGATCTTTCTTGTGGTACCGAATATTAATTTCGAGTATCTTTTATCACTGTTTGGGCCACAGCGTATTGAGGAAACAGTGCTTTTAGTTTCTACTTCTGTATGTACTACTAATTTGAACCCGTTGCTTCGCCTGCGTTAGAATCTAGTTAGGCCTTTACGAGAAAATTTACAATCACAGAGTATAGTCTGAAAAAAGGTTACGGTAACATTATTGCCGTTCAAGTGCAGATTTGCGGTACATTTGCAATCAAATTGTGGGACTTGTCTGTAAAATATGGGACTTCACCTGGCCTAACTTGGCTAGATATATTAGCTGTTAACGTATGAGAGATCGTATCGCTTTACGGCCTTGTAGATGTTATTTTTGTAATCACTTCGTTTCCCATTTTTTATTATAATTTCACTTGATATTCCAACATTTGCCATAAACTTTAAAGAAGCGTGCTGTTTTAGGTTTTTTTTATTTTATCTTACAGTTTACATTGGTTAGGGTAAGGTTAGTTTAATAACAATTCTGAAGAAAATACTCTTTCAGAAATACTTTATGATAAATTTAAAATAACGATACGTAAATGTAATGGCATAATGAAATTCGGGAATACGATACCGAACCGTTATTTTAACCAAATTGATAATGTAGGTACGCTCAAAAACAAGTTCAATGCCCATTAACTTAGGTAAGTACATAATTGTTACAAACAGACAACATTTCGCACTTACAACGAGTGAAGTTGTCGGAAACTCCAATAGGGATGTTATGTTGACGCCATCACAAAGTAATTTTTCACTTCTCATGCTCTTAAAATGTTACTTTAGTCTCTGCATATCGGGACTAAAGCTCTTTTTTGATCTCTTGGGATTAAAGTAAATTTTTTTAATTGACTATGGAAACCCCTATACTGCCAATCACGGTGTTTGTGAATGGAGGATTATCGCCATTTTCAGTAACTGGGTATAGACAATTTTAAAGCTTTCCACAGACCGAAGCGCGCTGCGGACGCACTGTAGCGCCCTGCGCTTCGGTCTGTGGAAGCCTTTAGGGCGTGGAAATAACCTCAAAATGACAACTGTATAAAAAATATTTAAAAATAATAATTTCGTGAAACACATTGAATAATTACGAATATTAATCTATTTAATTATAAAATATTAAAGATGAATTCATTTTATTTTGCATGTAAAGAAAGATTTCCTTTAGCTTAGGTATTTTTAATTTGTTTTTTTTTTTAAAAACGCTGTCGGCAAAGCAGTTCCCTGCTCTGTCGATAAAATAGCAATCCGCACTGTCGGCAAAGCAGTGCTGGAGTGTACGGTAGATAGAGCAGTTACGTTTGAAAGTTAATATGGCGTGACTTCAAAATAATGCGATGTCAGTTGCATTTAATAGTAAATAGAAAGTATAATTAGATATAATTTAACAAAGAATTGGCATATAGAAAATAAACTTAAAAAGTCGTTTCTTTATTCACGGGTAAGTGTTTCAGTTAACAATATATTTTGTGTGTGAACTTAGATCAATTAGGTTAATTTATTTGCCGATTCTAATGAAAGAACAATTATCATTCTTACATGCATAGTCCAATTAGTTTTAACATCTTAGTCTTTAAGTTAGAATCTGTTGGCTAATTATGCAAGCATTTAAAGCGTCACTTTACAAAAAAATATAAAAGAAAAGAAAAGACAGCGGTATTTTTTTTGCTATTTAAATTTTGAACAGATGTCCATTGCTCGTATTGAGCATACGTTGTACAAAAGTAATTTTGTACGTCGTTTTTTTCCTCGCATTCAAAGTGAAAAGTAGAGTGTTTAACGCGGGACTTAACTACCATAATGACAACTCGAATTATAGCCTCCCTCGCTATCGCTCGGGTGGCTAAATATCTCGTGTCATTATGGCTTGTTTTAGTCCCTTGTTGAACAATCTACTATAAAGACACGACTCCAGTAAAGAAACGCTTTATTTTAGCTCTGAAAACCAGATTAAATTTCGGTTAACTGCAAAATTAGATTTTATGTTGCTTTAAAACAAATATATAGTTAGTTGATTGAGTTGGCGAACAAGTGACGTTATAAGTTGCTATTGCCATTCAAAATCTATCAGAGAATTATGTTTTGACAGCACATAAAAACTACGTCAGTTGATTGGTGGTGTCAACATCCCTACTCTTATGTTTTTGAATCGCATAGCACCTTTGCATCATTGTTTCCGTACCTCTGTCCGAGTTACGCTGTGTCAGACCAAAATATACGGCGTACCTTTTGATGCGTCAATTTATAGCGATCGGTTTATTGAATTCCGCCGTGACGTCACCGCTTGGATTTATTACGCAAATATCCCCACTTATATCCCCCCTTATCCCCCCTTAGCTGGAATTATGAATGCCGTGATCTGAATCCCGTAAATATACAATTTATTTTTAAGTTAAGGTAGTGATCGGATTGGGCGATTACTGTGATTACGGCAGTGTTTCGTCACTCTATACTCCATTTAATTTGGAATTATAAACCACAACAACATTATATTGCGGCTCGTGAACTGTAATCTCTTTACAATTTGTACTAGAGTAACAATTGACGACACGCAAATAAAGTGACATTAAAACAATTTTAGTGCGGCTCCCAGACTATTGTACTGTACTATTTGCTAGGTAAGAAATAGTTGACGAGCCGCAATATAATGATGTTGTGGTTTTCAATTCTAAATTAAATGAAGTATATATAAAAGAGTACTGCCTCGCCGCTGTCGTTGACACATAATGACTCTTTTCTCTTCGGCGCAAGCCACACAGAAGAGACGTGGGACGGGAATGCTTCGCAGTCGCGGCGCCCCTTGAATCTGTTTTCATACTAAACGTATAGAAGCGTCGCGATCCAAAGCAGACAGAAGAGACGGAGCGGAGACGCGGCCTGCGAACAAACGACGCGGATTGCGACGCGCCCCGTCCCACGTCACTTCTGTGTGGCTTGCGCCTTACGATACATGTCCACCTAATCCGTTGTCGGACGAAGTATGTTTGGGCATCGTCGTTCAAACTCGGTCAATCGAATCAAACGTACCTACTATGAAAAGGTACAAGAGCTACACTGCTACTGTAAGCGTATACCGTCTCTACCCCAAGGCTCGCCAGACAGATTGGTCCCGTGCCATCCGCATCCAACGCCGCCACCTTAATCAAGTCGTCGCTCCTCTTGTTGGAGGCCTACCTACATTGCGTCTTCCGGTCCGTGGACGCCACTCGAGAACCTTTTTACCCCACCGGCCATCAGTTCTACGAGCGATGTGCCCTGCCCATTTTTAAACCCGGACACAAAAAGAGGGGTTTTATTAAGTTCAACCGCTATGTGTGTGTGTGTGTGTGTGTGTGTGTGTGTGTGTGTCTGACTGTCTGTATGTCTGTCTGTGGCATCATAGCTCTTAAACGAGTGAACCGATTTGGATGCGGTTTTTTTATTACAATGAAGGTTTTTTGGCGATGGTTTTTAGATGTTTCATCAAAATCGGTTCAGCCGTTTCAAAGTTATCAGCTCTTTTTTTAGCTGCGGAATGGATCTTAGACGCATAATGGGCATTTACTTTATGTTCAAACATAAATAAAATAAATAAATAAATATCACGGGACAATTCACTCCAATTGACCTAGTCCCAAACTAAGCAAAGCTTGTACTATGGGTACTAGACAACGGATAAACATACTTATATAGATAGATACATACTTAAATACATATTAAACACCCAAGACTCGAGCACAAACATTCGTATTATTCACACAAATGTCTGCCCCGACCGGGAATCGAACCCTGGACCTCCAGCTACGTAGTCAGGTTCTCTAACAACTAGGCTATCCGGTCGTCTAAAGATACATAAGTGTGACATAATTGCGTAAGGGGTTTTTAAATTTTTAAATTTATAGTTATATGTATATGTACCTGGGCATTTTATGAACGCGTATGTAATCGCAAATCGATAAAGATACCTAAATCTGTTTCACGTTCCGACATTGTCCGAAAGGTGTCGGATCAAATTTCGACTATCCCGAAATCAGCGATCTCGCCGGGTCGGAATGTGCGAGCGAGACGCCGAGAGAAAGGGCTTCATAATAATAGCGTTTGTTCACCTTGGCTCTTGGAGTTGCGCACCGATGGGGTATTGCAAGCTTTTATTATAAATAAATAATAATAATAATAAATATCACGGGACAATTATTATTCACACCACTTGACCTAGTCCCAAACTAAGCAAAGCTTGTACTATGGGGACTAGACAACGGATAAACATACTTAAATACATATTAAACATCCAATACTCGAGCACAGACATTCGTATTTTTCACACAAATATCTGCCCCGACCGGGAATCGAACCCAGGACCTCAAGCTTCATAGTCAGGTTCTCTAACAATCGCTATCCAGCCGTCCAAACTAACTATTAACTTGCAATTTTCTTGTGTCAAAATTAATCCGGGATATTTCAGCAGATGGTTTAATTAATTTTACTGAAAATTTCTCCTTTTTAGCGTTCCTATCGCTATTAAAATGACAGCCAATTCATTAAAAAATGTGACCACAAAAGTGAAGCGAATGAAACGCTCGTGTAATGACCCTAATCGGGTGCGGTTAAAGAACGACCGTTATTTGTCGACCCGGAACGTATGGCAATAATGTACGGTCGCGGAATGAAAAGGTTCGTCACTTTTCGACTCTATGTCAGTGAGTTAAGGTCGAAAAGTGATGAACCTTTTTATTCCGCTACTGTACGACCTGATAAGCTAAATCCTTGTGTCAAAAACATAAGTATACTCCGGATTGACGGGAGCAAATCTGTACTGACGTTTAATTAGTGAGAGGACAATTTAGACTTATATTATTAATTGATATCGATAAAAATGACGTACAACCGTTGTGTAGGTTCTAAGATTTTAAATAATTACAATTAAAAAAATGAACTTTTTGAAGAATTATCTTATTTCATATTTTATGTAATTCAAATATACCTATGTATAAGTAGTTTAATAATCATATTAATATGTTTATGTTTAAAAGTGACTCGGGTCCAGATTTAATGTCAGATATCGGTTGTTTATAGTTGCAATAAGTATAAATAAAAGAGGTTTGCACATAATTAAAAGGTATTCAAACTTGGCAATTAGTTATGATGACGATGTTAAAAATAAGAAGATAAATAAATAAATCTAGTCAAATCCTTTGCCATAGGAGAAAAATCTGCACCCAGCGATGATATTAGTGTAGCTGATGGGATGTTTAATTACGAATTAAATGATGTTATAAATTGCTTTTTATCGATGTCGCTAAACTCATAGAGCCTATGACATAGGCGATATTTGATGAATCACTAGCACTGGTACATATTTTTTGCTGCCGTAAATCCGTGGTAGGGCCTTGAATTATCAGATCGGGCATTATTGTCGTCCCCGGATCAACAAATACGGGGACGTACACTAACAGCACCCTAATCTATGGTTTTACGGGTCCTAAGCGGAACAGACCCCTAAAGTCACGTTCCGCAGTTTACCGCGCGTCGATTCAGAGTTATTGTAATGAATATGATATAAATAAGTTTCGTAAACGGCGAGCTGCGCCGGAGTCGATTCAACTGTTGAATGGATTCATGTTTTGTAACTTTAAAAACTCAAAATTTTACATTTCTTTTGTTATATAATATAATATAACTCCTGAGCCGGAGCGTTTATTCCATGTTTGGTGGAATTTTAGGTTAAATGTAGGTAATTTTGGAGTACAAAACCAGATATACATTATATCTGTTTGATCGGTGGTGTAGGTAAAGCTACGAGAGTTGAGGCGATTGATTACACACACAGCAACCTAAAGGGTGTACTTCCGTTTGGCAAATTATTGTTCCCAAACTGATTCATTGCAACCATGATTTATTGCAACCATGGTACAGTATAGATGTTTAAGGATAGGTACATTTGTTTCACATGGACCCTGGTAGGGCACAGCATATTCTATAATATAATACACATTATTTACTTATACAAATACAAATTTTAAAGATTAATTAAGTAATTCAAAAGATTCTCTCAATACAATCAAGGATCAATTGTTGGTCAATTGATGTTTACTAACAATATCCAAATTCTTAAAAAGTCAGGTAGTTAATTAGAAACATAATTTAAATAAAATCAAAACAAACAAGATGAAATGAAAATAGCCTGTTAATGTTATAATAAATAAATAAAATAAAATCAAATTAAATAAAAAACCAGACTAAATTAAATCAAATCAAATTATATTGTAAATCAAATTAAATCAAAAACATTAAAACTGAATCAAATGAAAACCAGATTAAATCAGACAAAAACTATATCAGACTAAATTAGACTATATTAAATCATTATAATTAGATTAAACCAAAACAAATCGAATTAGAAATCAAATTAGAAAGTGTCTTTAACTTTGTCATCAAAAAAATCTTTTAATGTGTAACAGCATTTTTCAATTAGGAAATCCTTTAATATTTTATTAAACTGCTTATCACTAGTTTGAGCCTTAATACCATTATTTAGATGGTTATTTAAATGGCAAATGTTTCATTTCCCAAATGCTTATTTTTTCTGAAACTGTAAACTATTCGGGATATATTTCAGAACTATTCTGTAGGTTATGTAAGGTTAGGTTAGGTTTGTTTTATAACCCCCCCGGGTGTCGCTACCTTGTCGTGGTGGGGGGGCTTGAGCCTCTTAGTGATCTTCGGGCTTTAAAGCTCGAAGTGAAAGGGTGACCAAGAGCGGCACAGCCTCGGCGAGCCCTAATAGGGCAGGCGGGGCAGGCGCGCCCTAGTGAAAGGCCGCGCCACTCATCCGCGCCCTATCTCCCCTGAAGCAGGGGACTACGGGGATGCGGAGGCGGAGGGTTAGCTTCCGGTACCTAATGCTCTCAGCAGAGAGCGTACTGGAACGCCGACGAAGGTAGGGTGCGGGCAGCAGCGCATTATACTGCGGGGGAACTCACCTCTACAAAGCGGAGAGGAGCTCTACTCCTTGAATTGAGCCGGGGGGGACCCCACCTCCATAAAAAAGGAATGAGAAAAGATGATGAAAAGTTCAATTAAAAATACATTACCCCAGGAGGGTACCTTAAAAGGAGAATCCCTCCTCGTGTCCACGGATGCGAGCAGCCCTTCGTATTCTGGGGGGGGCAAATTGAACTCAGAAGGCCACAGCCTTGCGATTGGGAGTCCTTACTCCCCACTGACGACCAACGGCATAACGCACAACGGAATGATATCTGCACAAAAAAATTACGACCTGGTTACGGAACTGGAAACGAAACAAGAGAAGGGAGGTGGCAGCGCGCGCCTGGAGCGCGACTGCCTCGGGCGCTTTGTGCGCAAAGCAAAAGGACAGTCTTGTGGCAACGAGCTGGGGGGCAAGCTGGAACCAACGAACACCCCGGAAACTGCGGCCCCGAAGCACCTCATCACCATCGAGGACTGTCCTCAGAGCGAGAGGGACGCAGACGACCTGTTGGAGACTACCAATAGGGACAAGGCTCAAGAGGACGTATCAGACGCCCCTCAACCGACGGCTAAGACTCTAAAATCCGACACAGCCCGAAGAAGCTTAAAGGCGACAGGGCAATATGGTAAGCTACCCACAGTGATGGCGAGGCTCGAACGGCTAAAGAGCCAAAGCCTCGAAGACCTTTCAAGGGTTGAGAGAAGGGTGGACTTAGCGACGCCCAAACCCCGTAAAAGAAAACAGGAGAAAAAAGGTTCAAAGTCCACCCCAAACTTGCGCGAGCGTAGCCCACCCGTAGGGGGACGACTATCCCCCACCGAGCAGGACTGCCTTGAGGTCACCCGAAGCGCGGCCAGGATGGTCCTTACTGAAGCCCGGAAATGCGGGAATATTAACGGTTCCGTATGGGGCCGCATGAATCGGGCCTGTAAGGACATCCTTCAGGCGATGGATGACATGGAAGGCAGGCAAGAGTCGGATGAGATCCGGATACTGAAGGCCGACAATCGCAGGATGCGCGAGCAGTTGGCGCTCCTGCAGACCGAGGTGAAGGCCCTCAGATCCGCCTACTCCGAAAAGGAAAACCGACCGCCAGCCACCTCACAGGGCTTACCCGCTGGACTCTTCGACGCCCTAGAACATCTAAAAGGGGATGTTCTCGCCACCGTAGGTGGCATAATAAGTGCTCGCATAGGGGAGCTGGAGTCACGCCTCCTCCCGGAGCCTGTAACTAATCCGCTCTTAACGGCTGACATTAGCAGAGAGCCTCTGCACTGCCCGAAGGATCAATCAAGTCGGCCCACAACTGGCACTGGGAAAAAGCCGCAAAAGGGGGGACAAAAGAAGGCAGCGAAAGGAGGTGGTCCAACAAGTGGAATAAAACCTGAACAACCACAACCAGAGCATATGGAGCCCCAGCCCCATCAAGAGGCTGCGAAGACCACTATTGTGCGTGGAACGGGAAGCACGCCCATTCCCCTGCCACCGCTACGAAAGCGGCCAGCGGAAGCGGGGAAAGGCCTGCAGCAGGGACCGCAGCCTTCAACCAGCACAGGTGATGTATCCAGTGGCAGACCCAAGGCAGGGCCAAAACCCCTGCGTCAGAAGCCTAAAGTCCAACAAGAAGTGCCAATTGCCTTCTCCTCGAAGACACAACCGACCACCTCCACCGAATCATGGGCGGAAGTGGTCAAGAGGAAGGCCAAGGGCAAAAAACCCACCTTGCCTGACAACAGTAAGCCGAAGAAAGCAGTTCCTGCTAAAGGTCTGCCAATTCCAAAGAGCTCAGCGGTGGTGGTGACCATAAAGCCAGAGGCAAACATAACCTACCTGGCTGCCTTACAAAAGGTCACCACATCGTTAAAACTCGCGGATGTGGGGGTTGAAAGCGTAAGGGTTCGGAAATCGGCCACCGGGGCTCGCCTCATCGAAGTCCCTGGGGCGAGTAGCGGTCGTATCGCTGATGATCTGGCCCAAAAGATCGAGGAAATAATTGGAGATGTGGCCACCATCCACCGACCAGTAAAGACGGCTGATCTCCGGGTTACCGGCTTTGACGAGTCGGTAACACCGGAGGATGTGAGAACGGCAGTGGTACAGAAAGGCGGCTGTACCACTGAACAAGTAAAGGTGGGCCCAATCAGGCTTCTACACAATGGCACAGGGTCCGTCCTGATAAGATGCCCGGTGACTGCCGCCAACGCTCTCATCAAGGTGGGCAGAATCCTGATAGGATGGTCAGCTGCACAGATAAGGGCCCTGGAGCTCCAACCTATGCGTTGCTACAGGTGTCTAGGGACAGGACACACCAGAGCGTTATGTCCATCTCTGGTGGATAGGGGGCACCTGTGTTTCCGCTGCTCAAGGCCGGGACACAAATCTGGGGAATGCCAAGCTGAGCCCTTCTGTAGTGTGTGCCACTCCTTGAGGCGCCCAGCGGGGCACGTGATGGGGGGAAAAGCGTGTGCGCCCCCCCAGACTAAGGGTCGAAGCGAGCCACAAAGGATCGCAAGAGATCGGGCGACTATGCCAAGGTCAACAGTGGGAAATAATATAGATCTCTAAATGGCAGCACACCGACATTTAGAGATCCTACAATGCAACCTTAATCACTCCGCCCGCGCTCAAGACTTGCTTATGCAAGTTATGGCGGAGTGGGGGTTGGCTCTTGCCGTCATCGCTGAGCCATACTTCGTCCCCCCCCAGTTAAACTGGGCTGGGGCAACAGATGGCAGGGTTGCAATTGTGGTGCCGGCTGTAGGGGACTTCCCGCCCCTTGTAAAATTGGAAGACGGTCCAGGCTACATGGCGGTTAAATGGGGGACAACCGTGGTAATAGCCGTTTACTTCTCCCCTAACCGACCTCTGTTCGAATTTGAGGGCTACCTAGAGGGGCTGGGAAGAGTCATTGGAAGGTGTGCCCCGGCGCAAATAACTGTGATGGGGGATCTCAACGCTAAGAGCGCGGCGTGGGGTTCCCCACGCACTGACCCTAAAGGAGCGGCTCTCCGAGACTGGGCGCTTGCTATGGGCCTCCAAGTGATCAATCAGGGAACTATAAATACGTGCGTGCGCAGGCAAGGGGGCTCCATCGTAGACATAACGTTTGGGACCCCTGCCCTAGCCGCACGAGTTGTGGATTGGAGGGTCCTCGAGGAGGTGGAGACCCTCTCCGACCATTTGTATATCCGGATGGGGGTGTCCAGTTCACCATCAGTATCGCGGCCACCCAGGCGGAGAGGTGCTGGCCTCAGATTCCCGCGGTGGGCCATCACGCATTTCGATCCGGCTGCGGCGGAGGAAGCCGCCATTATTGAAGCGTGGTGCAACCCTCCATCGGCAACAGCGGGACCCGACTATGCCTCGGGTGAGGAAATTCCCGGCAAAGCAGAGCGTTTACTGGTGGTCGGAGGAAATCGCGGCTCTCCGGCTAACCAGTAACAGCGCACGCCGGGCTTACACGCGTTGCAGGCGTAGGCGGGCGCACACCCCAGAAGAGGAGGAGCTCGCCCATAGGGCCCTAAAAGAGGCCAAAGAGACCCTCCAATTGGCCATCATCAGGGCAAAAGACGCGGCACATGAGGAGTTCCTGGTAACCTTGAACAGGGATCCATGGGGGAGGCCATATAGAATGGTCAGGAACAAGATTAAGCGAGCCCCCCCCATGGATTCCATGGAGCCGGAACTCCTGGACAGAGTGGTGGAGGCCCTTTTCCCGCCGGCGCCAGCTTTTGCTCCCCCGAGGATGTCGGCCCCCTCGGAGGACCAAAATGAGCCCGACGACCCTGTCCCCGGCATTACCGAGGACGAGATGGTGGGCATGGTCGACCGCCTAAGGCGGAATAAGAAGGCCCCGGGCCCGGATGGCGTCCCGGCAAGGGTGATCCCGCTAGCCCTGGAGCACCTGGGGAAGCGTTTTAAGGATCTCCTCGATGAGTGCCTTGAGACAGGATGCTTCCCCAGGGTGTGGAAGGAGGGACGCCTTTGCCTGTTGCGAAAGGAGGGCCGCCCGGCTGACTCTCCTTCTGGGCACAGGCCACTGGTGCTTCTGGATGTTTCCGGGAAGATGTTCGAGAGGGTGATAGCTTCCCGGATCATCCGGCACTTACACGATGTGGGCCCAAACATTTCGGAGCGTCAGTTTGGATTCCGGGCCGGAAGGGGCACTCTGGACGCAATCCAGGCCCTTAAAGATTTTAATGACCTTGCGGCCGGCAGAGGGGAGGGTGTAGTAGCAGTTTCCCTGGACATTGCCAACGCTTTCGGCACTCTCCCCTACAGCGTAATAAAGGAGGCTCTGCGGTACCATCAAATACCGCAGTACCTGCAGAGAATCGTAGGGCACTACCTTGAGGAAAGGGTGGTGTTCTACGATCGCGATGGGCAGCACATGGCCAGGCAAATGAGTTGCGGGGTGCCACAGGGGTCTGTTTTGGGGCCCCTCTTATGGAATCTCGGGTTTGACTGGGCCATAAGGGGGGTTCAGCTTCCCCGCATGGCCACCATCTGTTATGCCGATGACACGCTGGTGATTGTGCGGGGAAGTGAACTGAGGGAAGCCCTTCGCAGGGCAGCGGTTGCGGCCGAACTAGTGGTCGACCGCATCCGCATGCTGGGACTAAAGGTGGCGGTCTCCAAAACCGAAGCCATGGTCTTCGGAGGGCCGGGCTGGCGGGTGCCGATGGATACCATAGTCCCTATTGGGGGGAAATCTGTCCAGCTCAGGGCCAACATTAAGTATCTTGGCCTTGTCCTGGACAGAAAGTGGGACTTCGGGGAGCACTTTACCCGACTTGCTCCCCGGCTGGTGGGTACCGCGTCGGCACTAGGCAAATTATTGCCCAACACGGGGGGCCCCAGGGGTGCCGTGCGGCGACTTTTCGCCGGCGTAGTCAGGAGCATGGCGCTCTACGGGGCACCAATATGGGCGAGCCGGCTAACAGAGCGCAACAAAGCCCTGCTCCGTCGGCCGCAGAGAATGTGCGCCATAAGAATGGTTAGGGCGTACGTCACGGTGGCACACATGGCGGCCTGCGCCCTCGCTGGTACGCCGCCTTGGGACATCGACGCCCAGACGGTGTCCGAGACGTACTGGTCCCGTAGGGAGGCCCAGCAAAGAGGGGACACGCCAGCTCCCCGAGAGCTAGCCAATGCTCGCCGGATGGTGGAGCGTCGGATGAGGGATCGCTGGAAGAGTAACCTGGAGGACTGCCGCTATGGAACGCGCACCATAGCCGCACTCCTCCCGTCGCTCGACCAGTGGATCGAGAGGGGGTTCGGTCCCCTTACGTTTCGAATGGTGCAGATAATGACCGGACACGGTTGTTTCGGTCATTATCTGCACCGCATTGGAAGGGAGTCCTCGGCGACGTGTCACCATTGCGGCGACGACGATGACACCGCCCAACACACCCTTGAGGTGTGCAGTGGCTGGGCTCCAGAGCGCCAGGCGCTAGTGGCCGAAATAGGGAGAAGCGACCTCTCACTTTCCAGCGTCGTGTCAGCCATGCTGGAGAGCGAGGAGGCCTGGCAGGCGGTCGCCTCCTTTTGCGAGAAAGTAATCTCGCAAAAGGAGGCCGCGGAACGGGAGCGCGAGGACGATGCCCGCGCGCCCCTGTTCCGGCGCAGACGGAGGGGGGTAAGGCGTAGGCGATTTGCCGCCCGTCATATCCCCCAGTAGGACCAGCGGGCGAGGGACGGGGATCCTTTGTCCGCATTGCACGGTCCTATATGTCTGGGGGAGGGGTTGAAACGCTGCAACTCCTCCCCCCTTTGGCGCGGGTAGCCTCGGCGTAAGCAGGGGCGGCCGGGAGGCGTCGTTTTGGTGAAATCCTTGGGATCCCACGGCGCCTACCAACCTCGGCAAGAGGGTCAGCGTCGGAGTGGTTTTAGTGGGTATGCTCTCCCACTTCTTCTCATTGGGAGAAGGGGTTGGGAGAGAGAGCCCCACATAACCTAAACCGGGCTTCCCCGGGCCCGGGGGTACACGAAATGTGTTTCCACTCCGTGAACAAAAAAAAAAAAAAAAAAAAAAAAGGTTTGTTTTATAACAATCCTGAAAAGTTTACAGTTTCAGAAAAATTAAACAGTTGGGAAATGAAACATTTGCCAAATGAATCAGTTTGGGAAAAATAATTTGCGAAACATTAGTATTGGCATGCTGGCCTTAAGTTATAAATGGGTTTCTAAGTAACAAAATTCAGGACGCAGTTTTCAACCAACTTTTTTTCTGACTAGCACGAAAGCATCGCCAGGTCATTCAACTGGTGTATTAATGTTTCCTAGCCACAAATAATGAGTTGAAGCTAGCACCGAGCACAGCGGGCTTATTGCAGCGGCCCCTGGGAATGCGGCGCGATCTACGCGGATCGCGAGGAGAGATGCCCATTCACATTACGACCAATAGACGGATGTTTTCTAGAGACATTTCCTACGCAATAAGCATTTACTAGGCAAGAATGCGCCATCGTAATTTACCTACACCTCATCTTCGCTTTCCATCAGGCGTGACTGTGGTGAAACGCAAGCCTATATTGTATAAAAATACTTTTTTCACTTCACATGCTCTTAAAATGTTACTTTAGTCTCTGCATATCGGGACTAAAGCTCTTTTTTGATCTCAAGGGATTAAAGTAAAATTTTTTTAATTGACTATGGAAACCCCTAAACTGCCAATCACGGTGTTTGTGAATGGAGGATTATCGCCATTTTCAGTAACTGGGTATAGACAATTTTAAAGCTTTCCACAGACCGAAGCGCGCTGCGGACGCACTGCAGCGCCCTGCGCTTCGGTCTGTGGAAGCCTTTAGGGCGTGGAAATAACCTCAAAATGACAACTGTATAAAAAATATTTAAAAAATAATAATTTCGTGAAACACATTGAATAATTACGAATATTAATCTATTTAATTATAAAATATTAAAGATGAATTCATTTTATTTTGCACGTAAAGAAATATTTCCTTTAGCTTAGGTGTTTTTAATTTGTTTTTTTTTAAAACGCTGTCGGCAAAGCAGTTCCCTGCTCTGTCGATAAAATAGCAATCCGCACTGTCGGCAAAGCAGTGCTGGAATGTACGGTAGATAGAGCAGTTACGTTTGAATGTAAGTTTGAATGTTAATATGGCGTGACTTCAAAATAATGCGATGTCAGTTGCATTTAATAGTAAATAGAAAGTATAATTAGATATAATTTAACAAGGAATTGGCATATAGAAAATAAACTTAAAAAGTCGTTTCTTTATTCACGGGTAAGTGTTTCAGTTAACAATATATTTTGTGTGTGAACTTAGATCAATTAGGTTAATTTATTTGCCGATTCTAATGAATGAACAATTATCATTCTTACATGCATAGTCCAATTAGTTTTAACGTAGTCTTTAAGTTAGAATCTGTTGGCTAATTATGCAAGCATTTAAAGAGTCACTTTACAAAAAAATATAAAAGAAAAGAAAAGACAGCGGTATTTTTTTTGCTATTTGAATTTTGAACAGATGTCCATTGCTCGTATTGATCATACGTTGTAAAAAAGTAATTTTGTACGTCGTTTTTTTCCTCGCATTCAAAGTGAAAAGTAGAGTGTTTAACGCGGGACTAAACTACCATAATGACAACTCGAATTATAGCCTCACTCGCTATCGCTCGGGTGGCTAAATATCTCGTGTAATTATGGCTTGTTTTAGTCCCTTGTTGAACAATCTACTAAACTGTCCCCAGCCTGTACATTTCGGTGTGGTGTTTACAGACTTGATGAAACATATCAATGATATTGAGACGAATGAACAAAGAGATAAGCGACTCGCAACAAGGCGGAAGAACTTGCCTCAACATAACAGTACTACTTAATCTCAAAATTACTAAGCACTCAACGGGCTATCAGAGTTCCTGTTTAACAAATCACCTGTTGAGCTAAAGTCAATCAGTAACGGTCACATATTTATATGTAAATTAATGTATTTCTTGTTGGAGAAGTGTTATTGTTCAATAGAGGAATTTTGTAATCGTGGCCAGGATTAATTTCGAAATCGTCTTTAATAATAAATAATAATGTGATTCCACCTCTACTATGAACTATTTTAATATTAAGTATTGTTTTAAAGACCAATTATTTTGCAAGTTAAAATTATAATGAATATCGGTTTTTTAGCGTTTGTTCCGAATTGTTGACGTTTGTTTGACATGTAACTTGGTTACTTAATTTTTGGTTTTTATGAATTTTATGATATATGGAATTTAGAACTATTAATTTTAACTTATTACTAGCATATAATTTAGACATGTATTGTAACTTCAAGCACAATGTGAATTGTTATTTGAAATATGAAATAAAAAAATAAAAAATAAAACTGTCGATTACTGCCAACAAAAAAGTATTTGTGTATAAGTTTACATGATGCCAAAGTTATGTTGCGTCAATACGCCAGCTTTTTCCATTAAAATCGCCCACGAATAGCGGACTTTATCAACAGGCAATACTGGCCGGCAGATAAGGTCGGTGCGTTTGATTTGTGGTAGAAACATTAGCGGTAAGCTAAAGCTGTTTATAGCCGACTTATTAGACGGTCTGCTAATTACGCGACAGCCGCGATAGCTGCGGTTGAAAGATTTGTATTAACGTGAATGGGATCTAAAAGGAGATGATAATTGCGTGTTGTTTTTAAAAACACCTTCTGTCTGCGATTTTATCCAGGTAATTAAGTAGGTACGTAGATATAGTAATTTACAATTTCTGACGTGACAGCGTGTAATAAATGGATGAACGCCGGCTGCCCGCACGAAAAAAGATGACGCAATGTAACGTACAATGTACGTACATGTCCCGTACAAGAGAGAGCAGTGAACGCCAGGATGTACAAGAGAGCAGCGCGCGCGGCGGGGTGGGTGTATTAAAGGGGGGGATGAAAATTTCATTGATTTTGCCGTAGGATGCACCATTTTCAAGATATTTGACAAAACACCGGTTCTCGTCCGATCACCGAGGTTAAGCAACGTCGGGCGCGGTCAGTACTTGGATGGGTGACCGCCTGGTTTCAATTTTGTGTTTTGAATGTTTATTGTTATGACGTTGTCATGTTAAACTATCGTCCGTAAACCGACTTTACAGACAATTGGTTTTCCTTATTAAAGGTAGATACTTACCTACCCTATTTTTTTTTTAAGAAAGGGAAGCAAACGTGCAAGCTTGTCGTCTGATGGAAAATGAACACCACCGCCCATAAATATCAACAACTTAAAGAGAGCCACTGATCTGTTGCCGGCCTTTAAAAAAAGGAGAGAGAATGGGGGAGTGGGAGTGGGAGAGGTTATGGACCCTGTGTTAAGTTAGAGTATAAAACATATAATAATTTGTCTCTTAGAGTTGAATAAATATTTCAATCACTCGGGTTACCAAGGCTGATTGGTAGAGAAAAGGGATAAGCTCGCCTTTGTACGTGTATATTAAAAAATAAAATAAGAATTAAAAAGTTTTCATTCCCCGAAAAGACCGAAACTCAGACCGTCAAAACGTCCTACCCACCCTAACTTCAGCCGTTTAATTTTTTATTGATAAATTATCCACTCTTTAAATATTAAAAAATAACACCTGTATCTTTCAATCGAACAAAGAT
The DNA here is from genome assembly GCA_947563465.1 of Archips xylosteana. Classification (NCBI taxonomy): domain Eukaryota; kingdom Metazoa; phylum Arthropoda; class Insecta; order Lepidoptera; family Tortricidae; genus Archips; species Archips xylosteana. Next base: position 6,504,878 of record OX387368.1, read on the forward strand.
AGGATAATAATGACCAGGAAAAAGATAGTAGCTTTATTTAAGTATTCGCTATAAATTACCATAGCAAAGTTGAAGTATCAATGAAACACCTTATATTTTTAACACTATTTTATAAATTTATTTTTTTAAATTTATTTACACAAAACCGGCCAAGAGCGTGTCGGACACGCCCAAGATAGGGTTCCGTAGCCATTGCGAAAAAATCAAGTAATATTTTTCTAAGGATTTCGTACGTGTACGGAATCTTCCAAGTTTAGGTATCGTCAATACTTTGAAAAAAACTCGTATTTCACAATCATTAATCTGGCTAAGTGAAAGGTTCAGTTTTGTTTACATGCTGATTTGAGATACGAGCTTTTTCAAAGTAGTGACGGTATGTTTTATACCTTAGGCTACTATTTACTCTTAAACTACAAATAATTCCCAAGCAATCTTAGCCGCTATAATTTTCCTTGTAAATTTAATTGCTACCATTCTGATGTTTTTTAAATTTTTCCTCCCAACAGTTTAGATTTTAGAGGGGGGGGACGGTCGATTTTAATGAAAATTTTCACTTTAAAGTTGAATATTTCGCAAACAGATCACTGAATACAAAAATCATTTTAGCAACCCCCCAATGGTTTTAAAAGACCTATCCAGCAATATCCCACACTATAGGGTTAGTCGAGAAAAAAAAAAAATCACCCCCACTTTAAGTCTATGGCAGGTACCCTAAAAAAAAATTAGCTTTTTATTTTTTATTTTACCACTTTGTTGGCATGACTGATATTATATTCATGCCAAATTACAGCTTTATAGTACTAACAGTCTCTAAGCTTAGCCGCGGACGGACAGACAGACAGACAGACAGACAGACAGACATGGTGAAACTATAAGGGTTCCTAGTTGACTACGGAACCCTAAAAACAAACAAAAGAAGTACAAAAAACTTATGTTAAAATACACCTGCCAAACTGCATAGCAGTTTGTTGGCAGAAAGTTTATAACTCTCACTACTTAAATTAATAATGCAATACGTCCGATGCAGACAAGCCTGTCTAGTTTCACCTCCAGCTTTGTTCCTAAGACGCTGGTTTTATACGTCCACCTAAAGAATAATAAATACTAGTAGACGCGACATTCCACTGTCTATCTCATACCTACTGGGTGAAATCTATATGGTGATACAAAAATTAGTGTTTCTAACTCAGTTATAAGGTTAGGTTAGCTATTTTAAGATAAGTATTTCTGTACTTCTATTGTTTGTTTTTGAGTAAATAAATAAAAAAAAAAGTTAATACTGGGCAACATAGAGTCATGTGGGGTAACTGTACGCAGTGGGTAAGTGTACGCAATTCCATTCATTTCCGACTGAAATGCATGGGTTTTACATGACTCTAATGCAATAAAAATTAGTCTGAAAAAAAATTAGAATGTTCATATTTTGTTGAAATGAGATCATAATATCCAATCTATGCACACCATATATTAAAAAAGACTAATTAAAATAAATCCCCCTTCCCCTATTTCCTCTCCTTTAGGGCCGACAACGCACTGGCATCGTGTAAAGCGCTGCGGGAATCTATGGACAGTGGTGATCATTTAACATCAGGTGACCCACTAGTTCGTTTGTCTGGCCTATCTAACATAAAAAAAAAAAAAAAAAAATTAGTATGTAAAATTGTCCAGCATTAACTGCGTTAGTAACACTAATTTTGTATCACCATTTAGATTCCAGCCTGATACACACACTTAAGGATAGAGTCAACGGCCGTTCTGAAGTAAATATATAATATAGTTCCTAAATATTGAAAATGTGAAATAGAAAAGGTATGTTATACTTAGGGTGTTAACACACCGATCGATTGATTGATGGTAGAATGGATTGGCCGACCACCATCGACAGTTTCTACCAGGGATGTTGCGAATATTTGCATCCGCATTCGCCTGCGGAACATCCGACATCCGCATCTGCATCCGCATTAGGGCCTACGCTAGCTGACGCGGATTACCCGGAACGGACGCCCGTCTAACATGAAATTGTATGAACAGCGCTAACTGGCGCGGGCGCGTGCGACGGACTATAATCCGCGCGGCGGGCGGCGGGCGTCCGCTACGTGCGCACGCGGTGGGCACACGCTGGGAACCAAAAGTATACTAGCAGCAGCGCTGAGTTAGGCGTGCGCCCGCCGCGGACGCCCGTCGCGGACTCGCCGGCCCGCGGCGGGTGTCCGGAGCGGGCACCCGCGAGCGGGCGCACGCGGCGGGCGTCCGCGTCAGCTAGCGTAGGCCCTAAATCGATGCGGAGCTGATGCGGATGTGTAGCAGGTCGCGACAAGAAAGAAAGGGGCGGAACCCTTGCGAAACAGACTGGAGTCCGAAAAGGCGGCCATTCTACTTTTATTAAATATAATGCTCCAATGTTCAAATTTAATTAAGTACTAAAATGATTAATTAGTACTAATCACTACTTTATTATTATTATTATTAAATAAATAAAGGATAAATATTTCTGTCTTTTTTTTGCCCTACCCACACTTATTTTTTTTTGTACAGATCCAAATACGCATCCGCGGATGTGTGCCTCTTAAAATCCGCATCCGCATCCGAATCCACGGATGTGAAAAAATCTGCATCCGCATCATCCCTGGTTTCTACTACAGCCAAACCTACCACGTCGGACAGTAGCATCAATCGGCTGTCGATTTTATTTTCAGTTATACTGTAAAACTATTTAAGAAGTAGTTACTGTAGAGTAAAGCACGGTGTAGTGTATACACCACAAAATCTACTTATGGTATGTGTATACAAAGTGAAATCTAAATGGTGATACAAAATTAGCGTTTCTAACTCAGTAAATGCTGGGTAACATAATGCGTTTACTCAATTGTTAAAATTAGTCTGAAAAAATATATGCGATGTTCATACTATGTGCCATGAAATCACTAACTCAATGTATGGAAACCTCAAATCTAATAGGACTTATTAAAATAAATGAGTTAGTGAATTATGTTGTTCAGCATTAACTGAGTTAGGAACACTATTTTTGTATCACCATTTAGATTTAACCCTGTATGTATATGTATGACTTGCTGGCAAGAGACAGATACGACATCAAGGTGTTTCTGCTCCAACCTCAGCAAACTTCACTTGTCAGGCCTGTGTTAGGACAAATGATCATTAGGACAAAAAACGTTAGGGAATACAAAAATAGGTTAAAAAACGTTAGGGATTCAGATATAGATCCCTGTGGATGAACATGTAACTTTCGCATCGGGCTAGTCAGCCACGAAAGACGTTGCATACACCCAACACCAACACGTCTGATATAAGTTTTTGGTAAAAATTTCATTTTAGATGCAAGCTTTTTCGCTGACTGTACTTTTTGTTGATTTTACTTGCATTGTCATTCAACCTACATAAGTATACCAAATGTCAAGTAAATCCGACCACTGAAAGTGGGTCAAATTCAACTTCCAAGATTTGACCCGTACATACATACTTACATACATACATTGCAAGTTAATAAAAAGCTTTTAAAAGACGCATAGACCTTACCCATGATGATGTGTCCATGGGTGGGAGTGATTACATTACCATAAGCTGATTCTCTAGCTCGTTTTCCTCTATCTTATTTTAAAAAGAGGAAAAGAGCTTAATGCTGGATGGAGCTTCGCTTCTAACAGTCTCTACTCTTCCGCTTGCCTCATCATCCACCACCGAATGTATCACTTAACGTCTACAGCCATTGTTCAGCCATTGTTTCAGATTCAAGACCAGGATAACTGTTAACACTTAGGCTGTTTCACCTTATTGTTCTGGTATCTACCTATCTGACAAATAAACTATGTAGGTACCTACTAAATAAATCTAGGGCTTTCAAGAAAAGGGTTTATAGGCATTTTAGATGACCGGGTAGCCCAGTAAAGTTGTTAGAGAACCTGCCTAAGTGCCTATGAAGCTTGAGGTCCCGGGTGCTCGAGTTTCTCGAGTTGGATGTTTAATATGTATTTAAGTATGTATTTAATGTTTATCCGTTGGCTAGTAACCATAGTAACAAGCTTTGCTTGGTTTGGGACTAGATCAATTGGTGTTTATCGTCTCATAATTATTTATTATAATTTATTTTCATGTGTACCCTATACTTTTTTTTTCAAATAAGGAAATTTTGGGTTTTCTTCTTACTCGGAATCAAGAGCGCTATTGATTTTGATGATAATTAAAATGTCCTAAATTTTAGTGTCAGTTTTTTGACGTTTTTTTCATACAGTTTATATGGGCTCGTCACAAAACTGACACAAAAAATGAAACCTTTAGGAATATTTTTTAAGTAAAGGGTACACTTGCCTTTATACTTCCTAGGTCGGCAACGATCAGTGACTCTCCTTGACTTGTTTATATTCATGGGCGGTGGAGATCATTTCCCATCAGACGACCCGCTTGCTCGTCAGCTTCTCTCTAAAAAAAATATACTTATGAAACGGATATTCTAACTCCTAGATAAAGTAATGTTTAAGATAATCTGGACCTTCCAAAAAAAGTGGAGAAACATGCCCTTAGTATAGTAGCTCTAGAGCTTGGACGCTTGTTTCATAGTGTTACAATACAACACATCATCACCATCCCAGCCCAGGCCTCCACTCAGAGTGAGAGGTCTTAGGCCGTAGTTCCCACGCGAACCAAATGTAGATTGTAGAATTCCAATGTAGATTGGAAACTTCACACATACCATTGAATTACTTCGCAGGTGTGCAGGTTTCCTCACAGTCGAGAAAACTGAATCGCGTACCAGGATGGAACCTTTTTGTTGCAAATGTCATGTTGACATTCCCTACAACTGCCAAAGAAATCATCGAGAAATGGACTGTGAAGAGGTATAGTCGGGGTAAGAAAAGGTTCGACTCTATGTCAACGAATTAAGGTCGAAAAGTGATGAACATTTTTTTTACCCCGACTTTTTTATACGTATGTGTACCTTTATATACACTGACGAGCAAAAATAAAGGGTCGGTTACAGAAATGACGATAACTACAAAACCCGCTGTGATAGGTTCTTCGAGTAAAATAAGTTTAGTAAAGAGTTTTATCCTTAACAAGAAAAAGTTTAATTGAGAATAAAACTCTTTACTAAACTCATTTTACTCGAAGAAGCTATCACAGCGGGTTTTGTAGTTATCGTCATTTTTGTAACCGACCCTTTATTTTTGCTCGTCAGTGTAGTAGGTAAGTAACAGATGAAGGAGTTTCATTTTAAATAGTTTGTCAAATTCGTAACTTAAACAGTTGTATTTGCCGTGTATTTCTCATACATAATATCTCAGTTCACCGCTAGGCACGTCCCAGCATTGTTTTAAGAGCCAGGATAGAGAAATAAACTGCGCCTGCGCACCGAGGTCGCTGGTGTGCCCGGCGTAGATATAAATAAGGCAGCATGTCTTACGCGGATTCGAAGCGGCCACAATGGCTTAGGCAAGGCTAGGTCGCGGCTTGAGCGGAGCGAGTTTTAACTTATTGAGTAACTAGCGACCCGCCCCGGCTTCGCACGGATGCGATGTATGTATTATACATATAAAACTTCCTCTTGAATCACTCTATCTATTAAAAAAAAACTGCATCAAAATCCGTTGCGTAGTTTTAAAGATCTAAGCTTACATATGGACAGACAGACGGGAAGCGACTTTGTTTTATACTATGTAGTGATAATGTATGTAAATTTTTATTGTAGACTTAAGTAAGCTATATTGTCACTATGGTTAGGTTAGTCATCCTCGTAATATAGGTATTATGTTGCTGTGCCCTTGCAGGGCGTCTCATGTATACCTGGGGCCTGTTGCATAACAACGTACAACTTATATTACAAGCGGAACTCCCTTTCTAGTTAACATAACTGAGGCGAGAGTTTTGCTTGTAATATTAGTTGTACTTTGTTATGCAACAGGCCTCTGCTGTCTGTTCCACCGCTATAATATGTAATGTGATTTGCTATTAATAATTTTGGTTGAACCTTGCTACTCCTTAACAACACTGCTTAGAAGTAACACAGCAGTAAGGTAGTCTACCTCTTGTTTTTTAACAATGACAACTTCGGCGCTTCCCGCTCATCGCTCCCACCTAGACCTACCTTTACCATCCCGGTAAGAATGGCATACAACCGCTAAGGCCTAAATAGGCCCAGATAACAATCTGCCTCTCCAGGGCTGTCCAATCCAATCAAAAATTTAAAATGCAAATCACTGACCCTTCTCATTAAAATGTACCCAAATGTTGAGAGCCGCTGACCTTGCGCTTTGTGATTGTGTTTTGTTTTAGAATGGGTGTTAGAGGCGTTCTATTTAATTGGATGTATGTTACAAGCTTGCGCTTGCGGCTTCGACTCTTTTCAGGATTCTCTATCTCGTGGGAATTTTGGCAAATAACTCCTTATCCCTTGTTTAATATTCGTTGTATCTATGCGTTTTAGGTTTCTAGATCCTAATGGTTGAGCCAGACACAGACAGATAGGACTTTTTAACATAATTACTACCTGTTGCCCGCGACTCCGTCCGCGAAGAATAGGGGTATAAAAATAGCCTACGACCTATTCTCAGACCTACCGAATACAGAGAAAAAAGTTTTATAAAAATCGGTCAAGCCGTTTCGGAGTAGTTCGATAACAAACGCCGTGACACGAGATTTTCATATATTAGAAGATTAGATTATGTTTAAGTGTATAAGTGGTAAGAAATAAAGAAATAAATGAATTGAAACAATTACTTTGCTCACCTGCGACCTTATGATAGCTACGTTTATGAAAGAAATGTTGTTCATGCAGTTCCTCCACCTCCACACTGTACGAACACACACAAATCACACAAACCCAACTATCACCACCACCAAACTACACTGACGCGTTTCGAACTCGGTTTTGATATCGGCGTGCAGTGTGAGCAAAGTACCTAGTTGTTATCATCTCCATTGCTGGCATACCTACACTATTGTTAAATGTAAATACGAAAGTTTGTATGGATGGATGTACGGAAGTTTGTTACTCTTTCACGCTAAAACTGTTTGCAGGGTTCTGATGAAATTTGGCACACAGATAGCTTATAACCTGGATTAACAAATGGGATACTAAGCCATGGACAAAACAAAACCGTGTCTTTTAAATAACATATAACTTATTCAATAAGTACATTCAGGTCAATCTTTACTTCTAATTTTAATTGAGAGCGACAGGAAGCCCGTGAAATATTCACGCAGACAACATTAAAATTGGATTTGGATTAAAACTTGGACGTGCTGCGATTGACGCCGACACTTGCCATGTGTATTGTTTATTTCATGGATTTAAGGAATATACGTGCATGAATACGTAATTTACTTTCCAATATCAATTTTTAAAATATAGCTCCGTCGTTTCCGCTAATGTCGAGGTTGTTATTAGGTGTTCTCTAAATACTGAAAACAGGAAAGTTTATTCAAAGCAAACATTCCTTTATTTTTTTTTGATAAGAAAGAAAATTGCATTCAAAGATTTTCGAAACTTCGCTTGCCTCACCCAGGAATCGAACCGGCTAAAATCTGAAAAAAAATATCATCCTGTATTTTTATTTCATAGATCGATAGGGTCAATCATAAATATCAAATCTCTCTAACAAACTTGGTTAATTAAATGAAGGAAAAACCATGACATCTGGGCTTATAAATTTGTGTATCCATCAAAATGGAGCCCAATTGGAGCCGGCGTGAAGCAGCAGTACTCCCTGCTGCGTTTCGTACGGTCAGTGAGAGCGCCGGGGGCCCAATACGTCTCCTCCTCCCCTAATCCCTGTCCTTTTTCCTTAGGGCTGACAACGCACTGGCATAGCGTAAAGCGCTGCGGGTGTCTATGGACAGTGGTGATCATTTAACATCAGGTGACCCACTAGTTCGTTTGTCTGGCCTCTCTAACATAAAAAAAAAAAAAAAAAAAAATAAGTTGTGATTTCATAGTTTTCTTTTCTTTGAATTTACTAAATTTGTTGTTGTTTCCTTTGAGTAATTTTTTAAATTTTCAGTATTTAGAGTATTTTCCCTGGAGGTGGCATAACAAAATTCCATCCTGTATATAGTTTAACGTAATTTATGTTTGTGTTGTCTATTTTAGGTTCTCATCCGAGCACCGCACGCCAATGCTACCGAACAACGCAACATACTGTATTTCAAACACGAAAACTGCATAGATTGCACGCAGTGACATCCTTGAGTGCACCGTTAGGCCGCTGCCACACCACGTTATCGCGCGATATTGCGCGTTGTCGCCGTGACGTGCGCGCTTTTCGTGGCCAAATAACGAAGCGAAGCGTTTTTTTAACACATCTTATTTCAAAAGCGACATAATGTAGTAAGTATGTATGCACATAAATTCTTTATTTTACAAAAAAACACTATTGACAATCGTTGGGATATCTGTACGTACAGTCAGCAGCAGGAGTGGATGAGCGGTTTTGATGCTCAAAATGATCTACATACGACTCAATTTCCAAGGTGATTAAGAGATAGAGTGTGTGGATCATTTTGAATACCACTTCCGCTCATCCATTTTTGCTGCTGACTATACAATGGCGAACTTATGCCTTTAAGTCTCTACTAGTCAACCTTAGAATTAGTAATATCGTAGTATTTATGCCCTTAAACCGTGATGGCCTAGCGGTTTGACCAATGGCCTCTCAAGCAGAGGGTCGTGGGTTCAAATCCCGGCTCGCACCTCTGAGACATTTGAAATTTACCATGAGCTTTACGGTGAAGGAAAACATCGTGAGGAAACCTGCATACACTTGCGAAGAAATTCAATGGTGTGTGTGAAGTTCCCAATCCGCACGGGGCCAGCGTGGAAACTACGGCCCAAGGCCTCTCGATCTGAGAGGAGGCCTGTGCCCTGCAGTGGGACGTAGGCTAGGATAATGATGATGATGATTATAAATCGCTGGCATTTACATTTTGTACTACAAATTCTCCGACAGCGGCGTATCGCGCTCACACGACAAATACCTTCGTGAGAGCTTCACATGTCCTTGCTCTAATTTATCTCGTATTAAAACATTACAATACAATTACAGCTTCAAAATGGCTGGCATCGGCTTAATTTATGTTAGAACTTTGAACCGGCTATGCACTCCATTTTAAGATACCTTGTTGTATAGCTTGTGCGAAAATTACACTTCAATTTTACCATATGCGAAGAAAAACATCTTAAGGAAACCAATACAAACCTGCGGAGAAATTCTATGGTGTGTGTCGCGCCCTCTAAATCTAAAAGAAGCCCTGTACACAGAGGAACGGATATATGCTGGGATGACGCACCTTGTATTTAATGTTTTGTACGACAGTGAAGTTTGGTGGTGGTGATAGTTGGGTTTGTGTGATTTGTGTGTGTTCATACAATGTGGAGGTGGAGGAACTGCATGACCATGCATTTCTTACATAAACGTAACTATCGTAAGGTCGCGGGTGAGCAAAGTAATTGTTTCAGTTCATTGATATGGGCCTCCGCAAAGTAATGCCTGATTCAATAAATTAACATTAGGCACGTAGAGTTTGTCTCATAGATTCATAAACATAACGCAATGGCGTTATTTCATACGGCTGCCAGGATGTTTTTCTCGCAAAAAAATTGCCATTAGACGTCCATTTTGGCCTATGTTATCAAACATTCCCACAGTAAAATAGGCGGCTCCACCATACTAGGTGATCGCGTGTGTGTCACAGGGCAAACTTGCTTAGCGGCAATTTAAATACACTCAATCGTTGCTTGTGTGGTGTTAGAAGATACCGCTGTACCCACAATCCATGCTTATATCGCCTTATTAAAAAGATCCAATCGATTACTGAATAAGGATTGACACAAAACGTTCATTTCAAATCTAGAATCGCGCGATAACCGACTCCTTTCTAGCGTCGAACCTTTTTAAAACGTCTATAATCTATGCGTTAAACTGAGGTCTTATCTGACGTTAGCCTTTAAAGGCTGTATAGTTGTCTATGGGCCGGTAGCGCTTGCGCGAATGGAGCTGCTTAGAGAATAAAACAAACTGGAGAGGCCAACACTACTGTAATACTAGCGCTTTACTCGACGCATTTACCTAATTTGTATAAACGAAAGAGAAGCACTATGTAATTTCGCTTGAGCGACGGAGATGCCATTAGCGCATCTCGAAGCAACACATAGTAAAGCGGTAACGTAAAATATTCGCAATTTGAGAAGCGGTCCCACCCGCTATATACGTGTTAGTGTGTTGTACGTAAAGTTAATGTTGATTTGGCCTATGGAATATCAAGCAAGAGCATCGTGGGTTCAATCCCGAGGTGCATCTTTTTTATTACATTTGAAATTTACCAAGAGCTTTACGGTGAAAGAAAATAGCCTGAGCAAACCTGCACACATCTTCGAAGCAATTTAATGGTGTGTGTGAACTTCCTAATCCTCACTTGGCCCGCGTGGGAACCACAGTTCAAGCCCTCTCATTCAGTGCTCAGTAATGGTACCTTTTATAAACAATTATAATATTATAGTGAAATTATACGGTTTACTCACGTCTCAAAACGTGTTAAACTCGACATGTTTCGGGCTAATCAGTAGTCCTCCCTCTCGGAGGAACACCCTACGGCTGCTGCTAAACGTGCATTACGCGCCAAATAATAAAAAAATGTTAATTACAATATTCATACAAATGAGTGTCAATGACGCCTCCAGTTGGATTAATTCTTTAAAAGATCTTATATTAGATAGGGGATTGAAATGATTCTAATGTTTCTTACGCAGTACCTGATACTGGAATAAGCGGGTACTTTGATAGTCTATTCCCAGGGTCTATTGGTATAGTTGGAGGTGTCCAGAATATATTATTAGTGCCTTCTTACGGCCTGGCCACGACTTAGCGCGATCCAGAGCGCGTTGAACGTTTTCTCTGCTCATTGTGCGACCGAGACGCGCGTTATGGTTACTAGCAGTACACACAATAACAAAGAAAATAATAAGAGATAATAAATAAAAAAAAAACCAGCTAAAAAGGGTTCCGTACCAATTATCTACGAAAACGGCAAAAAAAACACGTTTTTTGTAGGGATTTGGTTTAGGGGTTTGATTTATTTTAATTTAATAATTTATTTTTAAAGTGAATATATACTAAATATTCTGTGAATATTTCAAGCGTCTATCTGTTGCCGTTATCAATATCAAGCAAAAACGAGCAAAAAAATCACGTTTGTTGAATGGGAGCCCCCTTAAATATTTATTTTATTCTATTTTTCAGTATTTGTTGTTAAAGCGGCAACCGAAATACATCATCTGTGAAAATTTCAACTGTCTAGCTATCACGGTTCGTGAGATACAGCCTGGTGACAGACGGACAGACGGACGGACAGCGGAGCCTCAGTAATAGGGTCCCGTTTTTACCCTTTGGGTACGGAACTTACTAGATAAAAATTCTGTGTAATATTTTTTTTTAAATTTGAATGTCAAATACGCAATCATTTACGTGATGCCCTAGTCGTTAGACCTATTGTCCTCACAAGCAGAGGTTCGTGGATTCGAACCTCTGAATTCATGTGCGAAATTGTATTTGAAAATGAGCTTTACGGTGAAGGAAAACATTGTGAGGAAACCTGCACACAACTGCAAAGAAATTCAATGGTGTGTGTGAAGTTCCCAATCCGCACTGGGCCCGTGTGGGAACTATAGCTCGACCCCTCTCATTCTCAGAGGAGGTCTGTACCTTGCAGTGGGCTGTATAAGCTAGATTGAAGTGAAGTTATTGTAAGTCTATTAAATCTATAAATTTGCGTCGGTTTGGACCTAGCTGATAAGGTACAGTCAACCAATTTGATTCTTAGGCCACTACAGAACCTTGTCGCATTAGGGCATTTTCAGAAAAAAGTGTTGTCACAGTTTAGGTATAGGTCTTGAGGAGAGGAATTAAACCATAAAAACAAGTCTAGACGTTTATTAGGAACGCTAAAGCTGTGAACAAGCAAGAGACTAGAGGGTCGTAGGTTCTAAGCACTTGAGTGGGATACCCTTTCCCCGGAAAGACACTGCCCTGGATTCCGGAGACCGTAGGACGCGCTGCGGGCGTTGCAGGTGGATCTTCAAGGAAGTTGCTGTTTTGCAGAGCTGAGGCCAGGGTGCTTCAGGGCTCGGAGTGTGCTGGTGGTGTAGTGCCAAGAGGTGGACACTGCAGAATCGTTCGGGCGGTTTAACCCCGACTTGGTTGCCCAATAAACGGCAGAGTATCCACAGGATTATTATGTGGTAGATGTACTGTTTTTTTAGTAGCTCTGTGTTCAGATTCAAAATGTGCCAAATTTTTGGCGGCACTGGGTTTTAAAGACAAAATTAGGTCACGCCCCTCGAGATAACGCTAACCGTAATTTGTGTGATGTGTTTTGACAGTTCGTGCCACAGAGAAGACACTGCGCAACAAAACGATGTACTTAATTTATTTAGCTTTCCTCATTATTTAATTAATTAAATATTTAGGAGAGACAACGCTCAGATTTTGTCCGTATTTACTTAATTATCTAATACCTTTAAACGAGCAATTCTTGTATATATATATATAATCAGGATCTCGAAAACGGCTCCAACGATTTCGATGAAATTTGGTATGTGGGGGTTTTCGGGGATGAAAAACTGATCTAGCTATGTTTCATTTTCAGAAAATCGCTTTTACTCGTGTTTTCCGGCTATTTTTGTTTGCATTAGAATATAAAGCTAAATTTCGCCGACTTCGAGCAGATCATAATGGCACATTATTAATCGGGTGGTCGCGGATTCAGCCGACCTCGGTTCGATACCACGTTTTTTTTCAAGATTTTTAGTTTTTTTTTTTAAGTTTTTTTTTATGAGAAAACGTCAAGTTTCTTCTTTTGTGAGAAAAAGTTACTTTTTTGTGAGAAAAAGTTACTTTTTTGCTAGAAAAAGTATTATAGGGAACGTGCAGTAACTATAGGCGGCAGCACTAATGCAACAGAAGAGACACTATGCGGACAGTAAAACAAACTTATCAAGGTAAAACATTCAAATTGATGGCGCCCTTATGGCACCAGTTGGCAGCACCGTCTATGTGCACGTTCCCTATTGGGAGCACAGAACAGGAAAAGCCGGTTGTCTGTAAAGTCGGTTTACGGACGATAGTTTAACGTGACTCACCCCCCCCCTCCGCTGTTTTTGTCAAATATCTTGAAAACGGTGCATCCTACGGCAAAATCAAAGAAATTTTCATCCCCCCTTTAATACCCCCGCGCTCCCTCCCCCGCATCCCCTCCCCCGCTCTCACCCCCCCCCCCCCCCCCCCCACCCCTCCGGTGTATATAATCAGGATCTCGGAAACGGTTCCAATGATTTCGATGAAATTTGGTATTTGGGGGTTTTCGGGGATGAAAAATTGATCTAGCTTGGTCTTATCTCTGGGAAAACGCTTGGTACCGAGTTTCTGCCCGAGCAGAGCTCGGTCGCCCAGGTACTATTAAATAAATACGCCCAAAAATCATAGCAGCGGAGAGTTTGATAATAGCGCCATCTAGTGCTCACGGGGAGAGGCTCGTTGCATTGAATCGAACTAACTTCGTTAGGATATCGGTAATTAAGTCCAAAAACAAAACCAAAGAATTATATTGTCCCAATTGCATTGTGACAGTGTACAATGTACTTTTTTTAAAAACCTAACAAATTTTGGGTTATTTCTACTCAGAATCACAAGCACAATCGATTTAAAAAAGTGTCCCTCTTTTAATTATCTGTTTTGTCTTTTGTGACGCAGTTAACCATACATGTTGTATGGACCGTCACAAAACTGACTAATAAATTTTGTATGGAAAATTAAGGATAATTAAGGTTTTTTTCTGTAAACCGCCATTAAGTACTTGATAATTACAAAGTCAGTGCAGGTCAAAGGATTATCAACTTTCCGATCACAAAATTCAATAAAAGTAAAGAGCCTACCTGTGGTATTACAAACGTTTTCGCGCCACGACATGAGAAGAAAAAGAAGTTACTTATGATTATGACAGAAGGACAGTGACAATTTAAGTTATTAATACACCACCAAACTCCTTTCCTGTTCATTATGTTCGCAAATATCGTGATAATTATCATCATAACTAAGTACATCACGCACTAACCACTGTCATAGAAGATAAACAAATTGATTCATTATGGCATGGTACTATAGTGGTCTAGGAATCAAATTAGTTGACTGTACAAGCTAAGAAGTTACTTATGACAGAAGGACGGTGACAATTTAAGTTATTAATACACAACCAAACTCCTTTCCTTTTAACGACCGCTTTAGCCTAGTTGGTAGTGACCCTGCCTACGAAGCAAGAGGTTCTGGGTTCAAATCCCGGTAAGGGCATTTATTTGTGTGATGAGCACGAATATTTGTTCCTGAGTTATGGATGTTTTCTATGTATTTAAGTATTTATTTATCTTTATAAGTATGTCTATCGTCGTCGAGTACCCATAGTACAAGCTTTGCTTAGTTTGGGACTAGGTCGATTTGTGTGAGATTGTCCCCTAATATTATTATTTATTTATTTATTATTCCTGTTCATTATCGTTAACACATGTTCGCAAATATCATGATATCATCATGACTAAGTACATCACGCAATAATCACTGTCATAGAAGATAAACAAATTGATTCATTATGACATGGTTCTATAGTGGTCTAGGAATCAAATTGGTTGACTGTACAAGCTGTAACATAAATAAGTAAATAAATAACTCACTTGCTGCATAGTTCCGACTGGGTTTTAATGCGTTATCAACTTATTATCCTAAGGGCCTGAAATTCGCAATAATCATCGTAAATTAGGCGACAGTTAATCGAGCTGTCTGCAGATGACAAATATATAATGCGAGTGTAACAGTAAATAGAATACAAAAGCTGAGTTATGGAGGCGGCGCTGGTGGCGCGTTTGGGAACAATCGGTGCGCCCGCGCACGTTGGCACTGCTTTTGGGATTAGGGTTGCCATATCTTGGTCTATGCCTTGTCTATTTTTGACCCCCTGGTTCTTATAAAAGACCTCATTAAATAAAAAAAAAATTGCAATGTTTAATGAACTGAAATAATTACTTTGCTGACCTGCGACCTTATGATAGTTACGTTTATGCAAGAAATGCGTGTTCATGCAGGTCCCCCACCTCCTCCACACTGTACAAACACACACAAATCAAACAAAGCCGGTGATAGCTGGGTTTTGTGTGTGATTTGTGTGTTCGTACAATGTGGAGATGGGGGAACTGCATGAACACACTACATAGACGCGTTTCGAACTCAACCAGAGCTCATCCGCAGAGTACCGTTCACTGTGCTACCAGATGTTAGACGAAAAGATGTTTGCAAAGTGTCAGGCCTCATACTGCGGAATTCGATCTTCGTACCGTGCCGTTCCGGTCACGCTAATAACATTAAACAGAGGAGTAAAAAGGACGGCGCGGTGTGGGCTTCGGATTTAGAATTTAGCAGTACAATACGTTTACTTTTAGTTTACCACTGACAGATGGCTTGCCTTCATTTCATTTCCAACTTTAACACCATAAAAATAAAGTAGCTATTACAAAATCTGCAAACGTGGGTAACAGTATTCTAAAATTGGCTTTATTTGTAGGTCGTTAAAGTTGAATATGAAATGAAGGCAAGCCATCTTGTCAGTGGTAAACTTTATGTAATTTTACTGTACCTTCCTCACTATTTTATGTATTTATAATGTAGATTAAGGGTTGAAAATTTGTTTTTTCTTTTTCTTTTTTGTGTGCGCCTCATGGTGCTCACTGGTATAAATATTGTACAAGTAGGTATAAGTTCTCATTAAGTGAAATGTAATAATTTCTTTTGAGAAAATAAAAAAGTTCTATCAACCTATGTTTGCAACATAGGTTTATAGACATTCATTTACACAGTGTAAATGAAGTGATGAATTTAAGTAGTACCTACAGTTATCAACAAAACCAATAATATTTCTTTCAAAATCGTTTTAAGATACGATAATTACAGCTAAAGAGAGCTCAATAATTTTTTCGCCTAAAACAATACAATACAACAACAATCTACTTTTGTTACTTATTTGGTTTTCATTATTAATCATTAATCAAATTACACAATGTAACAGGTAGGTATGTTACCTACTTAATAATAATCAACATTTAACTTAAACAAAAAAGGAAATGAAAATTGTCCATATCAATGAACTGAAACAATTACTTTGCTCACCCGCGACCTGACCTACCTATCTAGGTCACGGGTGAGCAAATTAATTGTTTCAGTTCATTTTATAATAATGTCAGGATTCTTATGAGGACGTTTCATTTTTGACATGGCATACTTAGGATCGTTACATAACACTAGAACAAAATTTAAATTTAAAATAAACACAAACACAATTTCAGAAATATAAATGAAAATAAAATAAAGTATGTGTCCGTTGAAACTTATACTTATTTGGGCCAATCAACTTTTAAACCGACGTTTTTGGCGTCTCCTGCGTTACCAAAATTGTCTCTGGCGTTACCAAAAAATCGTACTTCCAACAAGATATTTCACGGTTTAATAGGTTAAACTTACGTATGATGGTATGTATTCATGTACACCATCTATTAAATTACAGAAAAAACATGTTTACCTGCAAAAATCTGCTATTGTTTGAAAAATGTCGCGGACAGATTAGTGTCGGTTTAAAAGTTGATTGGCCCATTTACTATTTTTTTAAATAAATGTTTTTTAATCATTTTCACTCCTAACCCTAAATATGCAACGGAGCGGCGTTACAGTTAAAATGACGTAAGTACTAATGAATAATTATTTGAAAATGAAATATATGTTTCATCCTGACGACCTGGTTAAGGTTGCTGGAACGTGTTGGGTGCCGATGGCGCAGGGCCGATCTATTTGGCGAGCCTTGGAGGAGGCCTATGTTCAGCAGTGAACGTCTTTTGGCTGAAATTATGATGATGATGATGATGATGTTTCATACCCCAATAAGATTATTTTTAACACAAGATAATTTATAGTTTACGAGTTACGAGTTCAGCTGTCATTTGGGCTGCATAATACAACTACGCCCTTCAAACACGAGCGTATATACTGGGTAGAACCAAACGATTTACTTAAACAGATGATAGTGTTGCTTAAACTGAACAACTTTCTCCAAGGAACATAGGTCGAAAAACGAAAAAGAAATTCATAGGGGAGACCGAGGACAGTTGACACAGAGGAGAGTAGACACAACGTCGATTTTTTATAACTTATTAACTGCTAGCGAGCTCGCAATAGCGCGTGTTTGATAGCTCGAGACTTGGAACTAAAAAACGCGCGCTATTGCGAGCTCTCTAGCAGTTAATAAGTTCTAAAAAATCGACGTTGTTTCTACTCTCCTCTGTGTCAACTGTCCTCGGTCTCCCCTACTCCCAATACTCCCATACAAAATATATGGTTAGCTGACCGACTTACTATGGAAAGGTGAAAAAAAAAATTCGTTTTTCGACCTATGTTAAGTACTTGGAGAAAGTTTTTCAGTTGAAGCAACACTATCACCTGTTTTCGTTAAGGACCCCGTCTTCATCCACTCTGTATATTCAAAAAAATTGTATGATAAAATAGACAATAACTAACAATATTATTATTTTTTATTTATTATTTTTTCCTTTTTTTTTTTGACTGTGGAAGCATTCTACACTTCCACTAAACGTAGATATAGTTATTAAGATGTAGGTATAGTTTTAGTTTTTTAACTAAGGGACCCAATACATCCCTGTATTGTTTTTTTTTATATACTTAATTATTATTATTTTTTTCTTAATTAGAAAAATTGTTTTTTTTTTTAGTTTGTAATTTTTAAGAGTTTGTAATTTATTATATTGTAATTTGAAAAGATGACTTCCTGCCAAGTTTCTTGCGGCGCATTCTTCTTGGCAATGATGGTCCTTACGAAAGCGCTGGTAGTTTTAAAAAAAGTGACATGTAAAAGAGCCCTTTGCGGCCTACTTGCAGAATAAACGTTTGGATTTTGTTTTTGGAACATATTATAACATCTTGCTTTTCCCGCAATAAGTCAATAGTACGGTGAGGCGCTCGAGAAAAGGATGATACGGCCGTACTCAACTTGACCCCTAATATACGTCTTAGAGTATGTCGTTCATTATTCTAGTTTTATGTTCAGTAAACTTCATCTCCGTTAGGTTTTCACAACACGCTTATTTCAATTGACTGTTTATGTTTACACTCCGCATAAATAGTGCATTGCACACAGACATTCACACGCCCACACTCGCGTCTGTGATTACAGTTGTAATTTAATCCTTCGACATTAATTACTAGGTGCTTAGCCACAAGATTAGTTAACTAACGGTTTAGCTTTGCCTGACTATGCCTGGTTTCTATTAAAGGTTACAATGTATTTAATGTCATGCATTGGATGTGTTCATGTTTATTCGTTGTCTAAGTTAAAGAAGTAATCGTATCTTATGGAAGAAATGGCACTGAGTTTAAGCATAGAAAATTACATTAATTAATAAAAGTATCAATAATAATGCCGTTAGAGTTTATAACAATTTAAATAATGACATCAAAATGTGCAATAATTTTAAAGAATTCAACAGAAAACTGAAACATTATTTCTTATCTAGACCTTTTTATTCCAATAATGAATATTTTGCCAATGCACTAGATTGACTTTAATTTAAATAATATGTAACAATAAACTAAATTGTATTGAAATTTATGACATGTCTGTAATGTTTTTATAATTAGTAAATATCAATTAACAATATATTTGCATGTATACTTGTATACTTATAGCAAATAAAAATATTTGACTTTGACTTTGACTTTGATTGAATTGCTTGCACACACCAGTGAAGAATTAATTTACCGCTATTCTGCGGAGACTATACAGTATGCCACGATTAAAAGTATATCATATGTTAATCCAGGTTATAAACTATCTGTGTGCCAAATTTCATTATAATCCGTCAAACCGTTTTAGCGTGAAAGAGTAACAAACTTCAACACATCCATCCTTCCATACAATCTTTCACGTAGTAATGGGATTAGTAACTAAACGAAATAATCCGTATTTCATTAAGGACATTGCCACTGTGACTGCACCGTCACTCCGTACAATAGTCTACTTCCCCACAGTGTCACCAAAAAACGTACTTTTTGACTGCTACTAAGTAACACGGTTGCCTAAACCAGCTGGTAGATGGATATAGCAGCAGTCAAACGCGAGTGTAAAATTTGTCACGAAGTAACTATACAATGCTATTTTGTTGGTAGTTGCAAAAGAGATATCTCTCTCCAGGCGGATGTTATGCCCGGGGACCGAAGTCTGATGGATGAAAGTTGTGAGTTGAGAAACTTCGATAGTGCGATGCAGGATGTAGTATTTTTTTTTTTTTAATTATAATTAAAATTAACCAAAAAAAAAACAAATGTTACCCGCCCGCATCGTACTTGGCCCAAACGTGCCCATCACTCCAGCGGCATTGCCCCGTTGCATGGCCAACGAGATCCGCTGCACCAAGTACGACCCGGAACTATGTAGTAATTAGTTACTTATGTGATGACTAGATGGCGCTAGTAGTCGCTACACTATGTTAACTATGTAACGATGGGCCTTATAATAAAGCTCAAGGCCACTCAGAGAGCGATGGCGAGAACTATGCTCACAGTTTCTCTGCGAGACCACATTAGAAATTATGAAATAAAGACAATAAAGTCACTGACATTTCTCAAAGAATCACCAGACTCGAGTGGGCAAGGCATATAGTTCAAAGAACTGATGGCAGATGGGGCCAAAGGGTTCTCGATTGGCGTTTAAGGACCGGAAAACGCAGTGTAGATAGAAGCCTCCAAAAAGATGCAACGACGACCTGGTTAAGGTTGCCAGAACTCGTTGGATGCGGATGGCGCACGACCGGTTTGTTGGGCGACCATTGGGTGTGGCCAGTGGACGTCTTTCGGCTGTAATAATGATGATAATGATAAACTATGCAATTTCTGATATAGCTCTTTCAAATCAATTTAATACTTTGACCCTATGGCCGTTACAGACATACACACATTAGGTATCATTAAAACTAAAGACACAAACACTGTGCAGGATCGTTGCGCAGAAGACATACAGCTTACGCCACCGGGTCAGGAGTCTATCGTTAAATAAACAAGTATATTTACTGTAATCTGATAGCCCTAGCAGCTAGATTAGATGGCCGAAGTCTAGATGCGAAACCACTGGAGAATACTAGAATAACCGGCCAAGAGCAAGTCGGACTCGTATATGATACCGAACTAACGTACATACAATTATTGCCGACTTAAAAAAACCGGCCAAGTGCGAGTCGGACTCGCGCACGAAGGGCTCAGTAGGTACCATTATCTATAAAAAACCGGCCAAGAGCGTGTCGGACACGCCCAAGATAGGGAGGGTTCCGCAGCCATTACGAAAAAATTAAGTAATATTTTTCTAAGGATTTCGTATGTGTACGGAATCTTCCAAGTTAGGTATCGTCAATACTTTGAAAAAAGCTCGTATCTCAAAATCGTTAATCTGGCAAAGTGAACTTTATTACGCGTGTCTCAAGTTTCAGTTTTGTTTACATGCTGGTTTGAGATACGAGTTTTTCAAAGTAGTGACGGTATGCAGGCTACTATTTACTCTTAAACTACAAATAATTCCCAAGCAATCCTAGCCGCTATAATTTTCCTTGTAAATTTAATATATTTACTACCATTTTGAATTTTTTTTAATTTTTCCACCCAACAGTTTAGATTTTAGAGGGAGGGGACGGTCGATTTTAATGAAAATTTACACTTTAAAGTTGAATATTTCGCAAACAAACCACTGAAAACAAAAATCATGTAAGCAATCCCCAATGGTTTTAAAAGACCTATCCAACGATACCCCGCACTATAGGGTTAGTCGAGAAAAAAAAATCACCCCCACTTTACGTCTATGGGAGGTACCCTAAAAAAAATTTTTTTAGTTTTTTTTATTTAACCATTTAACCATTTTGTCGGCGTGACTAATATATATATTCATGCCAAATTACAGTTTTCTAGTACTAACAGTCTCTGAGCTTAGCCGCGGAAAGACAGACAGACAGACAGACGGACAGACATGGCGAAACTATAAGGGTTCCTAGTTGACTACGGAACCCTAAAAACGGGGAAAAAATCACGTTTGTTGTATGGGAGCCCCCTTAAATATTTATTTTATTCGGTTTATTAATATTTGTTGTTATAGCGGCAACCGAAATACATCATCTGTGAAAATTTCAACTGTCTAGCTATCACGGCTCATGAGATACAGCCTGGTGACAGACAGACAGACGAACAGACGGACGGACAGCAGAGCCTCAGTAATAGGGTCCCGTTTTTACCTTTTGGGTACGGAACCCTAAAAAAAAAACGTTTCTTGTAGGTATAAAGAAAGCGTTTATACGACACTGTTTGTTGTCATCACGATCACCTCGTTTCGGCCGATATCTCCCTACTGCTGGACATAAGCCTCCCTCAGAATGAGAGGTTTCCCAAGTGGGCCCGGTGCGGATTGGGAACTTCACACACTGTTCTGCGCAGGTCTTGGTATAGGTTTTAAGGAAACGCTGAACATACACTTAAATAGGACTACATTTCCACTTCCAAATTTTATATAATGTTTTTGCGTGGACTGTCGCCATACAACTAACTGTTCTTACATTATGTATCTAACTAGCACATAGATTATTACAATGTATGTACGGTATCGTACACACACACTATGGAACTGTATCGTAAATATGCACATATTTTTCATGTTTCATGTTTACCCTTCACCGTAAAGGGTCATTATTCGAGCGTTTCAACCGCCTCACTTTCGTGGATACTTTTTTGAAGAAATGGCAAAAGATTCTGATACAGTTTTTAATTATGTGGTAGAAGTGCAGGTCCTCTAATAAATAACCGAAAATGCCAACAAAATCTACAGCCGATTCGTAGAAAACGTGACCACGAAAGTGAGGCGGTTGAAACGCTCGAATACCCCACCCTAAAGCTGGCGGTACAATTATAATTTCGCACATGTACTCTGAAAAACAGCGAGCCTGGGATTTGAACCCACGATCCTCTGCGTGAGAGCCCATAGGTCAAACCACTAGGCTACCATGAATTTTGTATCATAAAAACATATATAAAAGAGAACAACAACGAGTTCCTTACCTATTTCCATCGAACTCTTAATGTGAGATGTCCCAAGTCTACAACAATAAGCATCTAACATCACGGATCGAACTGTCGTAATATCGGCGGAACAAATTAACACAGTGCTAGGACTTGCGCAAGCGCCGATCAGATCTATTAAGGAAGGTGCGGAGTTATGTCTCGATACGAGATAGGACCGAGATGGAAGGGCCCACGATTGGCGATTTATGCAACAACGTGAAATGTGGTAATACGGATAAGTGAAGAAAATAACAATGTTGCACTGTCCCCCTGTCTCTACAGACAATAATAATATATTACCTATACAATTTTTTTTTTAATTAGCCTAATGGATGTCCCACTGCTGGGCAAAGGCCTTCCCATTTTCTTTCCACCCGTCTCTTTCCCTCGCAAAATCCCGCCAAAATGGGTCAAAACGGTCCAAGTCATCCCGCCATCTCCGTTTTGGTCTGCCCCTGCTCCGGTACCCGTCGCTTGGAACCCAATCGGTGACGATTTTAGCCCAGCGATCCGGATGCATTCGGCAGACATGTCCCGCCCAGTCCCACTTGAGTTTGGCGGTCTTTGTCCCTACATCGACAATCTGAGTTCTGGAACGCAGGTCGGTGTTTCTGATTGTATCAGTTCTCGGAACACCTAGAATGCTGCGCTCCATAGCTCGCTGGCAAATTTTGAGCTTGGACTTCTGGGCCTCGGTTAAAGACCAAGTCAATACAATATTATAATTAAGGAAATAGCACAGAGGTTAGTCGACATAGGAGACCGAAGAGCTTGCAGCTACCTCGGACGAAGAATTAGTTTAGCTTTTCAAAGGTAGCGCTGCCAGTATCGTGGGAACCTTGCCTATGCCTAAGGGGACTCCTTTTTATAATGTTTCTTAGCTTTTTTATTTCTTTCTCTTAATAAAAAATAAAGAAATAATAAAGAAAAGTTTTCGAAAACCACAGAACTTTACTAAACCTATAAGTCCATTTTAGGGACCACCACACAGTCGTTATTTTGCATCCACGAAGTCCTGATTATGTCACATGTATACGGAGATACAAGTAGAAGTGCTGGAGTACTGATCATTGTCAATTTAGTCTGTACGTCGCAGAATAACAAGTTGTTGTAATTTGTTGACATGACCACTCTGCATGCCATCTGACCCAATAAATTATTTAAAAGCTAATACCAGAGCGTTCACATGAAATACTCCTGCGCACCCTATATTCCGAGAGCGGGTGGGTACACGTTTTTTGAGTAGGTTTTTAAAGCACCTTAAAAAGTTCTACAATATTTGTTTTCAGAGAGAGTATTGAAGACATTTATTTACACATATTAGATACACTGGCAAAAAATACATTTGGAAAACACAAAAAAAACATCGAATAGTATGAATAGGGCCCCACTCAACATTACGCTGCAGTACGCCGCAACGCTGCTTTTCAGTGTGTAGGTAGGCTCAAACTTAGATATATATTTCCAACTTAGGATTATAAGGAACTAGCTAGCTGTAGAATTAGCTGTTTTGTTTTTCATGAACTGAAACAATTACTTAGCTCACCCGCGACCCTACGTTAGTTACGTTTATGTAAAAAATGCGTGTTTATGCAGTTCCTCCACCTCCACACTGTACGGTACGAACCAAATACCAAACCCATACGTGTGGGGTATCTATGGACAGGTCTTCAAAAATGATATTGAGGTTTCTAATATTATTTTTTTCTAAACTGAATAGTTTGCGCGAGAGACACTACTTCCAAAGTGGTAAAATGTGTCCGTGTGAATCCGACTCTCACTTGGCCAGTTTTTTAAACTACCAGCGCTTTAGAAAAACCATCGTTGCCATAAGGAATGCGCCGTAAGAAACTTGGCTGTAAAATGTCAGCCAGCTCTAGGACTATTACCATACTTCTTAAGCGCACTGGCCGTAGCATTTTCGAATTTACGGCAAATGCCAACGCAATTGCTGCCTAACCTCTCACCCACATGCGAACGGGTATAATGTAGATATTGTATCAGTAAACCTGCTTATCTATACTAGGTACCGGCCTCAGAATTCGCTGAATACTTTAGTACTTTGTTACTTTCACTAACATGACATATATTTCAAACTTCACGTTTAACTGGTTATTGCGACAAAGTTCTAAAGTGTTCGGTGACTTCTGAGGCTGACTGTACGTGATGTTATAACGAGGTTAACTTTGTTTGTTCGTTGCATAGGGGAAGATTGGCACCATTCGTACACGGGGTACCTTCATACAGAAGCCATTAAAAGTCTATCTTAACCGCAATCGCTCTTTACTTTATATGTGTGAGTAGCCGCGAGTGGTGGCCACTTGTCAACGAAGTTCGACGCCAGCGCCGCCATTGCCTGTGACGAGCGGGCACGTAACGTGTTTTCGCGCACTCAAAGTAAATATTACATCGATGTTCTTAGTTCTTTTGTGACGAAGGAAACTGTGAATTATTACAGAATTATTTATAAATGATAAGCTACTATATTAATAATAATAATATCATCACAAATTTGTGGTTTTTCTTTAATTATTTTTATATCAAGGTTAAAACATGTGTTTTAGGACCTTCAGGGTAGATTCGCACATGAGCTTCGGGGAACGTTCGTACGAGTACGAATATGCCCCTTATTAAAATATTTCGAAAGTTTTATTAGAAAAAACAATAACAAAGTGCAGATTTTCACAATCTTACCAGTTAAACTGTACAACACTTAAAAATATTATGAACAAACTACTACTTTGCTTACATTAAATTTGCGAAGAGGTTATTCGTTCATTACGTGAAAAAATATAATTATTAGGTATTTTCCTGTGGAGAACAAGTATCCTTTTTGAACATAACACCTGGATCATATTGGTCATTGGTGTTACTTAATATTGAAGACAAACATGGCGTTATCATTGCTGATAGCACGTTGATTCATTTAACTCTTAATGACCGGTAATATCTGCCGCTAGAACTTCCACAGTCTATTTACACCTTTCCTACTGATTAAACTAGAATTATGTTTCATCTGAAATTGATCGTTTACATTTCCAATACGATTAATTACTAAATTTGACAC
Source organism: Archips xylosteana (assembly GCA_947563465.1). Lineage (NCBI taxonomy): Eukaryota > Metazoa > Arthropoda > Insecta > Lepidoptera > Tortricidae > Archips > Archips xylosteana. The sequence goes on from OX387368.1 coordinate 6,530,147, forward strand.
ATCCCATGCCTGTGTACGAAGGTGCCCCCATTACGGGGCAGATTCATACAATTACCACCTTACACGAAAAATAAATTTGTGCAGTAAGGATAAGAACTAGCCACTTGTATTTTTTTTATAAAGAAGCTAAATATATACGCTATCGTTTGGTAATTAATTCTGATCTCTACACTAATGAGGCCACGAGTAAAAATTCGTAATCTAAAAACTGTACGAATGGGGCACCATTCATTGGCAAATCTTCCCCTAATCTGAATGAAAAGAAGGTTATGTTGATCAGGAATACTTATTACACACAATGTTGTAACATTGTTTTAGTGAAAGATTTTTTTGTTTTTAGTAAGTAGGGTAGGTTCCAAAGATTATTCCCCACATACAAGCAAATGAACAAACACACACACAAATTTAATATAAATATTTAATAGAGAAAAAAAATCTACGTGTAACAACTTAGGTATATCATTTCGTTCTTCGTTACCTACGCAGATATATGCCGATTTTCTGCATATAATTAAGGTTAATTCAAATTGAATTTCAAACTACCATTCTGCATTTTAAATAGCTTAATAAGGTTTTTGTTTCATACAATAATCAGAAGCCCGTTAAAGCCCATAATATGCTAGCTATGCCATTGTACACACCTTTGCTCTGGAATTGCACAACATTTTTCCGTCGGCATCCAATAAATTTTACCAGCAAGGAAATAACAGCGCACAATAGGGTAAAACTAAATCAAACTGTTTAGTTTAATTAAAGGTATATCTTAATTATGGCATTGCCTTGATCGTTTCTATTCAAGCTGGACCAAATATAGCAATAAACAGCAACCGCGCAAATGAAGAAATTATGCGTAGGGACAATAATAAGAGCGTGTACGAATGAAGACATTATTTTGCTGATTTTAGAACCTTGTGTAAGGTCCGAATCGTAACCATCTTACAGATGTATGGTTTTCCATCGTATATAATCGGATAAGTTCGTATTTATCGTGCTCTCTCAATTAGCTTCAGGACAATAACCTTTTTCATTTTAACATAATAAAGAATGAAAGAAGACATTTATTCACTTTCACAAAAAAACACATAAATACAAGGAAATACACAGAATTTCACAAAGATAAACAAAAATTGCAATCATGAAAATATGTAGTAGTAATAAATAGTAACTAGTAGTAGTTGGTGGACATCTACCTGTCACTGTTGGATAAGAATACGACGACAGAGAAGGTTTTCGACCACGTCCGCGAGGCGGCACGGGATCGGTTACAGGGATCCCAGCTGTTCATTACCCGCTCGAGTCTCATAGAGCTAACAATTTCAGCTCATTTAGTCACTAAGTGCCTGCCAAGCACCAGCAGATGTTCCTGCGCTCCGATTTCTGGCTGGGTTCTGGGTGGCTTCTGGGTGTGCTATTCCATCGTTTTAGGAAAGCGACGAAGAAGATTTCCAAAAATCAACAAATAATACAAAATATCATTTTTAATAATAGATATTAGAGTGGCGTCCACGGACCGGAAGACGCAGTGTGTAAGCTTGCAAGATGGGAGCGACGACCTGGTTAAGGATGCGGGAACGTGTTGGATCCATATGGCGCAGGACCGATCTGTTTGGTAAGCCTTGGGGGAGGCCTATGTTCAGCAGTTGACGTCTTTCGGCTGAAATGATAAATAGATATTTTCGAATAAAATGTTTATTATCGCTTAACTAAATGACATGTTTTTTTCGCGATTTTTATAATTTTTCTCTCGCCCGGTACCAGGTTATCATTGAATTTTAGGACACCCTATATACCTACAGCGGGTACATAGGTTCATTCCTCAAGACCCAACCCTAACATCTAACCTCAAAATGATAATAAATGTCGAAATAACAAAGACATTAACGATAAAATAGAAAAAATAAATATCTCAATGTTTCCATTACTCAAGCTTAAACAAAATCCTATCACAGCAAATATCAACCCGTAGTACTAATGACGGAAGTCACCTTTAGCTTTTTTTGGACTATACTTTTCTCTGGTTTGGACGTACAACACACGTCTTTCTTCTACACATAATTCAAAAAGATAACTGTCACAATAATGCAAAATACGCACACAACAAAACATTGAAATGAAATGGAGATTCTTGATTTGTGCTTCGGCGAAATAGTGTGAATATTTGTAAGAATGCAGATAATTCAACGCAAGCGCAGCTCTTTGCATGTTTGACCGCATGCACTACGTTGCAGATCAAGTATATAATCCATTTTATTTAAACAAGGACCTCCGCGAAGTAACGCCTGAACTGTATACGTCATCACACGCACTCATCATCATTCTAAAGATGTCCACTGTTAGACCTTCCCTTTAGAATGCCACGAACAACAACTTACCACCCGCGTCCACTGGTTTCCACAACTCTTGCGATGTCGTAGGTCCATCTAGGAGGCCTGCTATTGCTGATTCTTCCGATACGTAGGTAGTCACAACTCGAAATTGTTTCTCCCTCAACGGTTGTCTATTCATTATTCAACTCAACACTGTCCATTACCAATGGGGTCATTGTCTGTCATATCTTATGGCCAGCAGCCATCTCCTACGGCTATGAGGCCAGGTCCTTACGTGCCATAAGTGCGCACGAAGATTCATTGCCAAAATTGGCCACGTCAGCCATCGCGCTGTAACGATTAGGTGTCAACACGGTCGCCGCGACCGAAATCGTTAGGAAGGATTCATTAATTCATAATACTTTTTGGCAGAAAAAGCTAGCTTCATCATCTCCAGTCATAAGTACTTTGTGATTAACAAAATGCGACATAACTATTGTTTATCTTTTAGAAGGTTCTGAATGTATTACTTGAAATGTCCTTCACTGCTTGCATTTCAGTCATACCTTAGTATCGTGCGTTGACATTTTGATAACTATCCAAGAATTGCGACATTACAAAATTATAACCCTTACCTCTTGCTCACACGTGCTCAAACTTTATAGGTAAGAGCGAAATGGCTGTAGATCCTTTGATCACGCGAAACCTGCGCCTGAGTCGATGTACACCGCGCGATGCAAAGTTGCTACAGTGAAAACGAGCAGAACAGTATGTTAACTTTTTCATGAATTGAATTTACCTACATAGATATAGGATACACACCAAGGCTGGTGAAAGTATATCCTTTCCTTGTTGCTTTCTGTTTAGACTTATCCATATAAGGTTAGGTACCTTTCGGGACTAAATTAACCCAACTTTAGGGTAACTCCTAGATCATTTATATAAAATTGCTTAACGTATAGTTGACCAAGAACTTCCTTTATCACCTTCAGATTCAATGTACCTCTACCTATAGGAAAAACTGAACCCTGATAGGATCACTCTGTAGTCCGTCTGTCTGGCAAGACCTTTTTTTCTCAAGAACACCATGGCGGTATCATGGCGGTAGTTCCCTTGAAGTTGTAAAAAAAATCAAGTCAACGCATTCCAAACATACGGCCATTTGAGCCTTATTTTCTATCATTTCGCAGGGCAATCAAAACCTATAAGCTACTTCCTATAAACCAAGAATCATGAAATTTGGCATGAAGGAAGGTCTTACAGTGCAAGTGAAGGAATAAATCCGAAAAGCGTTAATTTGTTGTTCCATCGCGATTTTTTTATTAATATTTTGCTAATGAACTATTTACAGTCTTCTTTCTAATTTTCTAACAATCTCGTGTCACGGTGGTTATTATCGAACTCTTCCGAAACGGCTTGACTAATTATTCACGCCGCTGCGTTCCTCATAATAACCGTAGTAAAGAGAACTGCACAAGACACATTTTGCATTGTATCGAGTCGCGTCCAATCAAAATGCTGGCATATCACGTGATATTTGTTAATGGCCAATCACAGCCGTTTTCTTAAATATGTCGTCATACAAGGTAGCCTGCCGCCACTCACTTGCGTCTAACATCGAAACTAGAAAGAAACCATTGTACCTATACTGAGCTCTTTTCTCAAAAATTAAATTCTATCTAAAAAAGTACAAATTTTTTTCTTCCTTGTTCCTCCAACCAATTGTTATGAAACTTTTTGTCAAAAAAGGTCTGAATAGGTCGTGAGCTATTTTTATACCTACCCCTATTCTTCGCGGACGGAGTCGCGGGCAACAGCTAGTTTACATATAAGTTTGTACGGAACCTTCGTTGCGCGTATCCGACTCGCACTAGACCGGCTTTTTATGATCTAGGAAGTGTCATAAAAAATGGTAAAGTACTTACGACTAAACTAAATATTCTGTGTGCTGTGACGGCGGGCGCAATTGTAATGCAAAGCAAGTCGTTAGCTAAATGCGGCTTAAATATTCCTGATTGACATCTGTCTGCCCCCCGCACGCCGAGTCGTAATGATATATTCACTAATGAGTTGTTGCAAAAATAACTTAAAAAGATGCGATATTTTTGTCGAGTTTTATTTCTGTAGGTTTTTGACTTATTGGCAACACTTTTCATGTAATTTATGTTTCTTTTTCTTGCAATATTTTATCTTGCTTATTTAATTGTAGACGATGCAATGCTCATGCGCATAAGTATAATGTTTTATTACCTTTAGAATTTTACTAGATAAAGTTAGTTTTTAAAAAAATATTGTAGAACGACAGATGATTTGTTACTCATAACGCCATCTAGCGTCCTTTATTATAAAAATAAACAAAATCTTTGGTGGATATGAGCAGGGGGGCTACTCCGAAATTCGAAAATCGAAGTTCGCATCGTACCGTCTCGCTCGCTCTCGTATTAAATACTATTAGTATGAGCGAAATAGCACGATACGAAGTTCGAATTTTACACTTCGGAGTATAGGCCCAGGGCGTTGCGCATAAGAACGATACAATGCTCGGTACTTTAGTCTACGTAGACGATTTCGCGAACGCTTTAGCTGCTCATGCGTACCAACGTTTTATCCCAGTTTTCAAGTAAATTTTGGCTTTATTCGACCCATCATATATCCAGCATCTATAATAAATTGGTCTTCCATCCGGCCATCCATACTTGAAACATTCACGATTTATAATATTATTAGGGCAATTTTATTTTTTTGTTGTGATTTCTGCTCAGAATCACGAGCTCTTTCGATCCTACTAGGAGAAAAAAAAAGTGTCAAAAAACTTTCATATAATTTTTGATTCTTCCATTCCGTTACGGTCATAAGTATAAAGTCTATGGAAAATGGTAACGGAACGGGAAAAAAACTTGGTCCACTTTTTTTCTCCTAGTAGGTTTGAAAGAGCTCGTGATTCTGAGCAGAAATCACATATAACTTTCCGAATTTAAAAAAAGTCAAAAGGTACAAAAAAAAAATTGCCCATTAATTGGGATAAAACACAGCAAACAAGAGAAAGATGTGCAATGGGAACTTATCCCTTCAACGGATCACTTCCAGTTAACTTTTGATCGATTGACAGGACATCAGAAACAACAGAGACATGCAATGAGAAGTAAAGAAAGAAATATTATTGCATTGAAATTATGACACATTTCCATACGGTGGCACAGTATAAAGCCAAATTTAGACCTGCAAGAAAAATCGTGCAAGTTGAATTACATTGCGCGGCCGCAAAGCAAACTAGTTTTAAGTGGGCTATCGAACGCTGCAATGTAAAGTAACTTGGCGCGATTTTTCTTACTGGTCTAAACTGGGCTTAGTAAAGAGTACTAGCGTACAGTATGGCCACTCCCTGCCTCCCGTTGCAACTGCCGCCCACCTAGTGATGTGCCAACTCGGGAAAAAAAGAACTCGATTTAACTCGTGTTAAAATTCACGTAACTCGGGTTGAACTCGAATTACGTAACTCGAGTTAACTGGATGAAACAGAGAGATTTTTCAAAGTTTTTACCAATTTATTCCCTCACATTCGCACTAATAGTTTAAAAAAATGGAGCAGGCAAACAAATGATATTTTTATGTTTCAATTCTTTCATTTTTTATATTATTTATTTATAATGTATTGGGAGAGTTATACTAACTAAAGTAGAAAAGGGAATTATTGTTTGAGATCGAATCATTTTTCGTATCATTTTTCATTGCTTTCAAACTCGAGTTGGAGAGAATTCAACTCGAGTTGATTCGAGTTAAGCCCAACTCGAGTTAACTCGAGTTTATAACTCGAGTTGCCCATCACTACGCCCACCCGCGCTCGCTCAGTTACAGGGGGGGCACACTTACATATATCACACTTTTCATGCGACTGCAGCGACCTTTGGTTGGTGTTAGGTGTTTGACGAAGAACTAAATTATTAGCGGCCATCTTGGTTTACTTGTCAAACTTGTCAGTTGTCATTCATCGGCCATGGCCATGGCGTACCAAATTGTACGGTCAAGGACTTTAATTGATAGGCCACTTGCCAATGTTCGTATTTTAGCCGTATAATGCAAATCGGGTTTAGCCGCATATACTTCGTATATGCTGATTTGAATTAGACGGCTAAAATACGAATAGTGGCAATTAGCCTATCAATTAAAATCCTTGACTGTACATTGCTATAGGTACGCGTATCTATAGCTGTACATCACTACCAACATATAAATATAGATAGGTATATATCTATAGATACGTCACATTAGTTCTTGAGCTGCCGTAGGGCGGCAGCACCTTCCATACATGCATATTTGACCATAGAGTTGCCACTCTTGTTCATATAATATTACAATACCAGTGTTGCCACTTTGACCACTTCTTGGCTAGATCTAGCAACTTTTTAAAACTTGTTAGCTACAAAATAAAAATTCATTAGCTAAATAATTTAGCCAATTTTTCTAGCCACTTTTTCATTTTTAGAATATAATTACAATTAAAAGTATAAAATGAAGTGGAGAGGCTATATTTTCCACAGTGAAGATTGCGAAAAATAAAAATAGGAATATAATGGACTTATTAACATTAAATTTGATACTAACTATTCAATATTTTAAAAATAAAATATTGAGACGTTTGCCGCATACCAAATTTCAGCCAACATTCTACAGGAAATTGAAAGAATCAAAAAGCCCAAACCAAACAACAAACCTTCGCCTTTGACATCCACATTATTATTAATTTTTTTTTCATTAAATAATCAATAAATGTTTAAAAATCGATAATAATCTAACTACATTTTTCAGCCACTTTCTAGCCACTTCTGCGAGGGTAAAATTTCACGTATCTGGCTACTTTTTGAGTATAGCTTAGCTACTTGTTCCACGCGTAAGGTGGCAACACTGTACAATACTCTTTGCTCAGTTACCTCACAGTTACCGGCTGGCAAGGACGCGACGACGCACTGTCCAGAGCAGAGGCTACGTAAAATATTAAACAAATATTTACAAATACTTTTGTAATGGGCGTGTGTTGTGCTGTGTACGGTTGTTTAAGCTCTATAAACGACAAAACTAAAAGAAAGTTCTACAGATTCCCATTGCATGAATCAAGGCAAGTACATAGGTACCCAGTTATTTTTAAAGTGTTTTATGTTTTAGTAGAAAATCAACTTACAATAGGTACTTATATTTAGTATTTCTTTTACCCTATCCGTTTTAGACCTAAACCTATAAGATCACACTGAAAACAACACAATATCTATATGAACGAAAAATCATGTTTTCAACTTACGTAATATTTTGGTGGCCTGAATTTCCTTTTAATAACTTCGTTTATACTGATTCAAAATAGGTAACTATTGTATAAATCGAGCTTTGATACCCATCTTACAGCATACTATTATCAGGCCTCATGCATGCCATGTACTTACGCGCGATATTTACCTACCGCGGGGACGATCTGCTAAGATCGAAATTCCAGTAGGTTGTCACAAGCGCGCGCCGACGCACGTTCATTCGTGTTCCACGGAAAAAATATGCCGCCTGGACTTTTATGAGTGAATGGTGAAACAGGGGGCAAATTTTAATATGACTATGCTAGAATTAATAGCTAATATAACAATTTGGAAGTTCGTATCGTGCTGTCCCTCTTACTCTTCTATAAAAAGCTATAAGCGTGAGCGGGATGGCACGATGTGAAGTTCGAAAGTTAACCTTCGTATTTAGTATAACGCTAGGGTACTGTGAGCATGGCAATGTGTTCTGCGCATTACAATAAATATCCTTTTTTGTTAGGATTCCAGAGCTAAAATGGCAAAAACGGAACCCTTATAGTTTCGCCATGACCGTCTGTCTCTTTGTCCATCCGTGGCTTAGCTTAAAGAATATTAGTGCTAGAAAGTTTGCATGGATATAATATATAGCAATTATCCCGACAAAATGGTAAAATAACATGTAGAAAAATTTTTTTAATCCAAACTGCCAGCCCTTGTCACTGTCGGCACGCACACATTCTTAAGGAGACGGAGTAGTATAATCTGTGGCTACAATCGCGGTAAGTACCAAGATTTTGTACGGGATGCAGTATCTGTTACGAAGTAACTATTAAGTAATCTGTGCTATTATTCTTATTTCTTCCTAATCCGCACAATGAGTTTTGAGACATTGAGGACATCGAACTTGAACGCGGTTGGCGCGGCGCGCGGCGGTTTCTGCGTATGCTTATGCTATAACTAGGGTTGCCAACCGTACTATAATATATAGTATTGTACTATATTTTGACTCTGTGTACTATATACTGTTGAAGAAATATATAGTACGCAAAAGTAATATATTTCGGTCAGTCCTTACACATGCGGTTTGGGTAGGCCATTTTTACTATACTAATGTTTAATGAATCAATGTTCACTCCTTTAAGTATTTTGTACTATTTTTTTTCTGAGTACCTACTATATTTTTTGTACCTTGGGCCAGGAAATACTATATTTGCTTAAAAAATAGTTGGCAACCCTAGCTATAACCTTGTGCGAACGTTTCATTCGATTTTACTGAAACTTCAAATACAATTTGTTTTTTTTTATTATATTTCAAGATGTAATTTTATACAGGTGCTAATTAAACTGACTTCTTTAGAACAGCATTAATTGCCTCTAAAAATCTAGCTATTCTATATATAATAAAACAGTAGCGAAGCCGAATTTGTACATTTAATATTTTTTTTTAATTCTTAGTGGGCTGAATGAACATTACTATCGATATAGATGTCAAATCAATAACTTTTGGAATTTTTGTCTGTCTGTCTGTCTGTCTGTGCACGCAAAATGTAAAATCTACTGGTCCCATTACATTACAATAAAGTATGAGTACAATTTAGTTTTGTGTTTTCTGCAGAAAATGTTAATGCAATAACCAATTTAGGCAATAACCAATTTTATTTGTTTGTGTAGATGTCGACAATGGATACGTGCAGCTGGTCGAGCTGACTTAGAGAGCAAGGACATGAAAGCACTTCATAACAGCTATCGCATCTGTGATCTCCATTTTGTTTCATCTGATCATTTAAAAAGAAATTTAAAACATAATGCAGTGCCTTCTTTAAATTTACCACAGCTAGAAAATTATGATAAATTGTCAAAATATACACAGACCGATGTGGAGTCTAAATGTTGCACTTTGGACATTAAAATAAATACTCCTTCAACGTCAAAGGATAATAATGTTGGTACACAGACTGTTCAAGATAAAGTCCTAGAAAAAAATAGTCCTAGAAAAAGAAAATTACGTAATCAACTGACTTACGAAAATAAGCGGATAAAAATATTAGAAGATCAGTTACAAATATCTGAAGACGACGAACCTGAACTTTCACACATTGTTCAAAAAATTATTAAAATTCAAAAACATTGCAAACGTAGTTTTAGAGGCAATCGATATGATCGAGAATACAAAATGTTCGCAATGAATATATATTTTGCAAGTCCATTAGCGTACAGAATATTGGCTAAAACTTTATATTTACCAAGCGAGAGAACTTTAAGAAGAACAAATATTGATATAGGCACAAGTTTTTCCGGAAATGTTATCCGATGCTTACAATCTAAAGTGAAGAAACTATCAGAATCTGAAAAAATATGTGTACTGTGCGCTGATGAAATGTCTTTGAAGAGACATCTGCATTATCAAATTCACAAGGACCAAATTATTGGCTTCCACGAAATCGATGGAATACAAAAAAGAGAGCCAGCTACTCAAGCATTTGTGGTTATGGCGAGAGGGTTGTTTTCTAAGTGGAAACAACCCTTGGCTTATTGCTTTCTAAGTCAAAGCAAAAATTACCCAGACTTGAATGCATGGCTAGACAACATAATTATGAAAGTTTTCGATATAGGATTCAATGTTGTTGCATTTACTTCGGATCAGGGGTCTAATTTCATTAGTATGGCTAAAGGCAAAAATGTAACAGCAGAAAAACCATTTTTTTATGTTAATGGTAAAAAAATATATTATATCTTTAATGTGCCCCACCTACTAAAATCTTTAAGGAATAATTTAATAATGTATGATTTTATATATCATGATTCTGATGGAAAAGAACAAACAGCTTCTTGGGAGGATGTACAAAACTTATATAACATGGAAAAAGAAAGAAGCTACCAAATGGCTTTTAAATTAACAGTGTCGCACATAAACCCTAACAATTTTGAGAAAATGTAGGTCAAGTTTGCTGCGCAAGTTCTGAGTAGATGTGTGGCTACCGCGACGCAGTGTAGTGTGGAATTAGGTAAACTGCCCAAAAAAGCATTAGGCACTGCAAAATTCATACAATTAATAAACGACATGTTTGATATTTTGAATTCTTCTTCATGCAATGAAACATACAAATATAAAAATTCATTTTCTCAGCAAGAGTATCAAATGGAAGTATTGCAAGAGGTATTACGTTTTTTAAAAGATGTACGTATTGTCAACAAATCAAACGGTAAAAATGTTAGAAATAGTTTGAAATGCCTAAAAAGCCTTGAAATAACCATACAATCTGTTATACAACTGTCAACTGATTTGAGAAGATTAAATTTCAAATTTATTTTTACTCGAAGACTAGATCAAGATGTTTTGGAAAACTTGTTTGGCACTATTAGACAACAAGGAGGTAACTGCCGTGAGCCAATACCAGTTCAATTTGCAGCTGCTTTCAGAAAACTTTTTCTATCAAATATTATTACACACTCAGAATTCGCACATTGTGCCAAAGATATTGACCAATTGTTAGTCACTGTCCAAGATGGCAGTAAAATGGTTCAGTTACCAGAAAACGAAAGTGAGGACATGAACGTTTTAACTGTTGGAACTGTAGATTATCGTTTCAACCTCCCTGAAGAAAATGCATTTAGCTATGTATGTGGCTATTTGCTAAGAAAATGCAAGGAAGTTCACAAAAATTGCAAACTTATGGATGAGTACGTAAAGTACAAAGGCGAAGTAAATGTTACTAATACTTTGATAAATATGAGCGCATATTTACTGCCCAACCGTTTGGCTCACTATTTAATGTCCAAACTAATTTTAAAGATTATGTAAGGCAAATGGACGAAATTATCACGACTATATTTGAAGGAACTGATAAATTACCTCTTCATGTGGGCAATGAGATTTTGAAAAATATTGAGCAAATTACATTATCCATCATACCTTGCGAATGCTTTCCGATTGAATATTTAAAAAAACTTTTTATTCGTTTTCGCATATTTAATATAATTAAACACAACAATCGAAATTTTAGAGACAAGTCATTTCGCAAAAAGTTTTTTAGTGTATCTCATTTGTGATAATTCAGCATTTCAAAATTATCCTATTTTGTCACACATTTTTATAAATTTTGTTCGTGAATAATAAACAATAAAATTACAAGCATGAAATTTTATTTTCCTTCGACTGGCTTTATTTAGTATAAGAGGCAATAATTGGCAAAGATTCAGTTTTCCGTTGGCTATACAACTCATAATACTTTCTGTTATTAAAATATGTAATAAGAGAAAGTTAAAGTCAAACCACAGGTTTTTTTGACCACTTTTATTAGTCTTTTCATTTTTTAAGCAACGGTAAAATGGGAAAGCCTATAATAAACGAATTCGTCTTTTTCTCACACATCCTCACGTAAGTACTCACACACAAACTTTCACGTTTATAATATTAGTTGGATAATTAGGTAAATACATATGCTACTTATTAAAAATAAAATCGTTTAATAAGCACCCTTATAATAATAATCTCAGAAAATAGAGTTAATAACGTTTTTGTTTATAATTAATTACAAGCGCACAAAATTAATTCGATGCCGCTATTACAATGTCATCTCATATTGCCGCACATCGCGTTGTTCCCGATTCGCGAACACACTACGAATAAATTAATACAAAATGGCGGCAACCCTAGCATGTCTTATCTCACTCACACAAGCATGGTACGCGTTCACCTACACGAGTTTAGACTGTGTGCGTAGGAAGGCGTTTGTTTCATACATTTGATCGCCAGTGTCCAAGGTGTGACGGTGGTATGGTATGGTAGATGTATTAGGTGATAGTCAACTTTTATGTTGTCAGTATTCCCAAAATCTGTACAAAGCGTTTTGCTCTACCTTGATCAACATCAGCCGTACAGCTAAGAATTGGAATTCTCTACCGGGGTCTGTGTTCCTTGAGCACTAAAATCTGGCCGTTTTCATGTCTAGGGTGAATGAGCATTTACTACGCAAGCATGCTCCATCGTAGACCTCATCTCATCTTTGAGGTAAAACGCAAGCATTGTGCAGCACAAAAAAAATTTGGTTGGTTTTTGCTGGTGATCGCTTTAGGGACATGTATCACTTATTTATTATTTACCACATTTTCACTAAATTCAAAATTTCACTGACACAAATGGCTGACTTAATCAAAGCAAACCTGGAATCAATTTTGAACATTCAGCTAAGCAAAGAATCCTGGACTCAAGCATCCCTTCCTATTCGCTTTGGTGAGATAGGGATTCGCAAAATTTCTTCTATTTCTGCACCAGCTTTTTTGTCCTCCGCCCATAGCTCAGCAGATCTCATAGGTAAAATTCTGAGGGACTATGAGACTGCGGGTTTGACAGAGGCTAAAAACGCTTGGTCTTTTGCCTGTCCGGGAAAGGATATCCCAGAAAATTTTAAATTTCAAAGGTCCTAGGACGACATTTAGTCAAATTTGACATTATGAATCCCTTTTGAGCCGCAGCACGGGCTCTGATCGTGCCAGACTGTTGGCTGCAGGTACGAAAGAAGCTGGCTACTGGTTGCACGCCTTTTCATCAGCCAACACTGGTTTTTTTCTAGAGCCCGACACTCTTAGAATTTCTATCTGCCTGCGCCTCGGGGTAGCAGTTTGCGCACCACATAAATGCCCCTGCGGCTTTGATGTCGACGCGCTGGGACACCACGGCCTTTCATGCCAGAAGAGTGCGGGCCGCTTCTCTAGACACTCTGCTCTCAATGACATTATCCGTCGCTCTCTTGCCACCGTCAATGTGCCTGCGTTACTGGAGCCATCGGGCATCGTCAGAGATGATGGCAAGAGACCAGACGGAATGTCACTGATTCCGTGGAAATTGGGTCGTGTGCTAGTGTGGGACGCTACTTGCGTAGACACACTAGCTCCTTCCTACGTCCGCGGAACAGCAAATCAAGCTGGTGCATCAGCAGAGGTGGCGGAGAAACTCAAGGCAAACAAATACAAAGGTCTCGGCGCTGAATACAACTTTCTTCCATTCGGGGACCTTAGGTCCGTGGGGCCCCAGCGCAAAAAGACTTTATAAAGACCTTTCAAAAAGGCATTGTGATACCACAGGGGACCGAAGAGCTGGCAGCTTCCTCGCTCAACGTATCAGCATTGCTATACTCGTACAGCGAGGTAATGCTGCCAGTATCTTTGGGTCCATGCCGCGGGGGGAACCATTTATTAATTTTATTTAGTTTCAATTTATTTTTAATTAATAAATAAATAAATAAATAAATATCACGGGACAATTCACACCAATAGACCTAGTCCCAAAGTAAGCTTAGCAAAGCTTGTGTTATGGGTACTAGGCAACGGATAAACATACTTATATAGATAGATACATACTTAAATACATATTAAACACCCAAGACCTGAGAACAAACATTCGTATTTTTCATACAAATATCTGCCCCGACACGGGAATCGAACCCGGGACCTCAAGCTTCATAGTCAGGGTCTCTAACCACTAGGCCATCTGGTCGTCTAAAACTAATTATAGTGTTAATATATTTAAGTTAATTTTATTATGTCATGTATTTATTTCTATAGTTAATTTACCGTTATTGCTTAGTTGTGAATATTTTTTAAAAAATTTTACCAGTCCTATGTCGATATGTTAGTGTTCACATGGGACAAAGTTACCAATCTTTCAAAGTACCCCGACTTTACTGTAACTAATTTATCATTGTCAATCTTAGATCAATCACAAATTAATTACTCTGCAAGAGTACTAGAACACGCCGCACCCACATCTTCATCTAACACTTTAATTCTTGGTTCCGTATCGAGGTGCGAAACGCAAAATCAAATTACCACTTCCATAGAACGATTAAATTAACTAATTCTCACAGTAACTGCATTAAAACCTATAATTTAAACAAAGCTTGAAGTAGAACGTTCAGCCTTGCAATACACTTAACTAAACATGTCCCACTCCAAAATCACCTTTAATATACCTATTATAAAGTTTCATATGACTTTGTTATTATTTAATTTATCTTATTTAGGCATTATCCCAGTAAGCAGTCGTATAACTCGTGGTAGATCAGCTATAAATAATAACAAGGTTAATGAAAACAAAACCATTCTTGCGTAGTCGCTTATGACTTTTAACCCGATTGAGATAAGGTAGAGCAAGTAAGAAAAGCGTAAGCGACAAAAGTCAGGTGGTTGGTTTTATGATAGAGCTAGGCTAGGTTTCGGGCCGTAGGGCAGCGTTGAATGATTTAGGCTCGATTACGCATTTCGAATCAGAAACCAATTACAATTTAATTCTTGGCGGTATTGCCTGTATGCGAGAATGGGCTTAAATGAATAAACCTATCCTACATCTGTATTATAACAGCCAGCATCTCTTATTTGCCGAAAATCAATGATATATCGAACTATCTGTTTTCCATCACTTTGTCTTTTCTATCGCGATCCCGAAGTGTGTCAAACCAAATTAAAAACTATAAGTTTCAATATATAGACTCTTTATTGTACACCACAAGTAATACAATACAAAAAAACAAGTACATGCAAAAATATATAAGGTAAGTAATGGGCGGCCTTATCGCTTTGAAGCGATCTCTTACCAGGCAACCTTTCCACACCACATTCCATTAAATCCATTTCTCAGTTATTCCATAAAAGAACACACATTAGATTCAGAATCACAAGCGAGTATTTCGCTTTTATTATAATTATTATTAGTATTATTACAGAGAGTTTATAGACGTAATAGAGTAGGTATACAACAGTGCCATTTTTTTAACGTATGTAATTTGGTCCCTTTAAAGTCGTTGTTTTTAATACTGATTGATTTCTTTTATTTTTACTTAAAACTTATTTCCTGAAGCTATAACAAATGGACATTAAAACAAAAACGTGACGGGATAGAAAATATTTCAAGAAAATACGGTTCCGAGTTCAAGGAAATTGTCGGAACTAGCTTCTGGTAAGCTTTTCTCGGAATTTCCCCGATGTGCCTTGTCCCTTTGGTTTTCCCGAATCGAAACCGCGTTGGACGATTTCCTCGAAACTCTTAGAAGCTTTCATTGTTATACATTTTCCGAACAAAATCTGGCAAATTAAATATTTCGATGTTCAAAGTAAAAGAAATGTTTTATTTTTAGTAGGTAATTAGGCTTTCTCGTCGACTTCCGCACTTCTGTCTCTTTTGTTTTCTGAAACTGTGAGTACTTCAGGATCGATTTTTAAAAACTAACCTATCCTATAGAGATCTACAGGAGTCCTGAAATATACATAAACTGAATAGTTCACTCACACTAGTTCACAGTTCAGAAAAAAAAACAATTGGGGAAACTAATTTATATGATCTTAATGTACCCACATTGTACCTCTGCCTATGTTGTATTTGTAAATACATAAATCTTTTATTCTTATTAAAAATATTTTCGAAGATAATGCGAGATCCCGTTTTGTAAAGGCAATTTTTTTTCCACAATGTATGTAAAACATAAATGATTTTCTTTTCCGTAGTTGAAAACAGAGGTAGACTTATAAAACAGATTTACTTTCGGCCAATAGTACGAAGTAAGTATATATTATGCGTATAAATATTACAGAGGTGGATATTTTATTAACGCTACAGAATCGAAGCTTAAAAAAAGGCAATAACTGTAGTCTCTAGCCTTACAAGATGCCGAAGAAAAGGTCAACAAAATAGTTTGAGATTTGATGGTTATACCTTGACTTTTTTTATGTTAGACTTTCGTGCGTAATCGGTAGAATCCTGTTGCAGTCAGCATTTGCCACACTTATAAAAAAAATCGTGATAAAGACATCAGAGGCTCCCTGCAACAGGGTTCTACAGAGTATCACACACGAAATTGTCAAGGTATAAATTCAAATTCAAATTCAAGTAATATTTATTGCCACTAAAAAGAAAAACAACAAGCCTTTAAAGTAAAAATTACAAAAAAAAAACAAAACAAATAAAAATCAATGAAAAAGAAAAAAAGTAAATTAATAATAAAAATATACTACAATTAGGTGTGACAATGGGTCCCAGTCTCAGCATAAGCTGGGCAAGAAGGCCCGGCGCTGGTTTTCAGACTGGGCCCTGACGAGGCCTCGGTCGGACGCGAGCAGCAACAAGTTCGCGGAGCCAGTCGGCTCCGTGCTCATTTTAAATATAATATAATTTTTATAGAGGGTGTAACATAGATGAGTGCTTGTCACTGCATAAGGTGATGATTTAGCAGACTGAAATGTATGATGTATAGGAAAGATTCGTGTCTAATCTCTAGACCAGTGGTGGTGTAGGGGTATGGCACACGGCACGGAATGCTGAGGACCTGGGTTCGATTCCCAGCATTGGTCTTTTTCTGGGGTTTTTTCTGTGCATCTATATTTCAGTTTGTATTTAGTATGAAATATATGATTTCACGGGATGACCGTAAAAGTAATAAAAAATGAAGTTGAAAAAAAAAAAAAAAAAAATTACAAAAAGATACTTCATAGCTAAGCTAACTAATTTTTAGGAAATTAAAATATATATGTAGGTATACAAATAAATAAAACATATATACACATAATAGAATAGTATGAGTGTCATTATAGGATGGGTGTATGTGATTGCATGCGTGTGTTTGTGCGTGCATGCGCGCGAGAGTGTGTGTGTGCGTGTATTTGTGTTTGTGTGAACATACACCGCTATGAGGGAGCCTCAAGAATTGCTTTGAACTGTTAAAAGTTGTTTTTGTTTTTGTTTTTGTATACCTAACTTAACCAGCAGATTACGATTCGAGGACCCTCCGAGCGTGAGGCGGCCCTTATACCGAACGCGCAATGGATTCGCCGCGAATGCAAACGTTTTCGTCGCAAACGCGCACCGAATTCGCCGCGTCTATAGGGCTGGGTCGCCATTATGTACGAACACTCACATACGTCAGCTAACATCTATTTTTAATCCCGACACAAAAAAGAGGGGTGTTATAAGTTTGACCCCTGTGTGTGTGTGTGTGTGTGTCTGTCTGTCTGTGGCATCATAGCTCTTAACCGGGCGAACCGATTTAGATGCGGTTTTTTTATTAGAAAGCAGGTTTCTTGGCGATAGATCTTAGATATGTTTCATCAAAATCGGTTCAGCCCTTTCAAAGTTATCAGCTCTTTTGTTAGCTGCGGAAGAGATCTTAGACGCAGAATGGGCATTTACTTTATGTTCAAACATACGTGTGACATAACTGCTGGGGTTATTTAAATTTTTAATTTATAGTTATACCCACTTATGTTTTGTACAGTTGGGGTAAGAAAAGGTTCGTCACTTTTCGACTCTATGTCAACGAATTAAGGTCGAAAAGTGACGAACCTTTTTTTACCCCGACTATACATCATGGCGTCCCAGCCCTATAGACGTGGCGAATTCGGTGCGCGCTTTCAACGAAAACGTTGCGCATTTTTGGCGAATTCGTTGCGCATTCGCACCGCTTCTAATACGTTCGTAAATCGCCAGTGTGATGGCTCCATGGACTTAATACCTAACCAGGATTAAGTACTGCGACAAAAAAGTGAGGCCGAAAAAAAAAAACAAACCAGAGAGTTGCATCTCGTTCTAATTAGGGTGATCAAGTACTGGTGCGAGTTGGACACAATTCTCTAGTTTCTCTAGTTTGTATGTAATCTCTCGGACCGCTGTCTCTAGTTGCCATTATTAAACTGTATGGCTTAGTAATATGGGTCACTTTTGATTGACTAATAAAAGTTAGTACTCAGTCCAGGTTAGGTATTAAGTCCATGGATGGCTCTAACCGCTTAACCCTTCGATAGCTACGCCACTGGTCACAAGCAATGTCATTGTGCTGTCTACCGATAATGTCACACGTCGATAATCTCTAGTGAATCATATTGGCGGTTAATTAATCCGTCCAGTAGTTATGCCAATAATGCAATGCTGCATTTACGTGTTATATACCTACAGTACATTGATACTGTACCGAGTTGATATTAATGTATTGGCTATGTGCGAAGCGGGTGGTGGGGTACAGAAAACGATCGCAGCGCACTACATGGCAAAAATTGGAAGTAAATGAGGAGGAAATGATGTCAACGCTACGCGGCGCCACCGTCGTGCATGTAGCCAAAGCGGGTGGTGGGGGTACAGAAAACGATCGCAGCGCACAACATGGCAAAAATTGGAAGTAAATGAGGAGGACATGTCAACGCTACGCGGCGCCACCGTCGTGCACGGACCCAATATATATGTAATCAATCCCTCTATTGTACAAAAATAAAGAAAAAAAAAACATTATTGACAACCGTTGAGATACATGTACAATATTGTACAAAGGCGAACTTATCCCTTTAAGGCATCTCTACCCTACCAGTCAACCCATATTTGAATTAACTAAACTTCGTTTTTTTAGCATTAGAAATCTTGATGAGTCTTTTTATTGGAAAACACTTTTTAAAAAATAATAACTATTACTTATGAAGCCAAAAGAATGTAAATGACCATAACATTTCATACTAAATACAAACTGAAACATAGATGCACAGAAAAAACCCCAGAAAAAAGACCAATCAGTGGTCTTTTTTCTGGGTTTTATTCTGTGCATCCATGTTTCAGTTTGAATTTAGTATGAAATATATAGATTTCACGGGATGACCGTAAAAGTAATAAAAACTGAAGTAGAAAAAATAAAAAAAATACAAAAAGATACTTCATATCAAACTTCTTAACATTTAATTATTTAATTTAAAAACTCATAGTAATATCTTATGTACACTAACAATCTATAAAAATTAAAACTAACTATATTAAATTAAAATAAACTAAAACTACATTAAATCTAAAAATGGTCCCTGCGGCATGGTACCGAAGACGCTGGCAGCATTTCCTCGCTGGATCGTTAGACTGATGCGTTGAGCGAGGAAGCTGCCAGCTCTTCGGTCTCCTGTGGTATCTCTGAGTCTCTTTGACAAGTCTTTGAAGAGACTCAGAGCTCCAGGGCCTCACGGACCAAGGGTCTCGACGCCAAAAGGAACAAAATTATATTCGGCACCGAGACCACTGTATTTTCCTAACTATGCAATTTCGGCCGTTTCTGCTGCTGCCGCTGCCCTTATGGATGTTCGGTGGAGATGTGAAGGGGCCAGTGTGTCAACACAAATTGCATCCCACACTACTTAACACTTCTTAACTGCTTACATTACATTTTTTGTGCGTTTACATGAAGTATTTGGTCTGACATATTTGTTTCGACATTCCGCCTATTACCGTACCCAAAATAGCTAAGGTTAAAACAGCAACAAATAAATAATGGGAAAGCCTTAAAGTTTCTTATCTAAGTGTATTTTGAATCTAAAACCTAGATATCGTAACAGTGTTCCGACCGCCTGCTGCTTTGCTACTACGTTATAAATCGTTAAGTATTGCACCTACGGAAATGTCTTGTTTATTTTTGAATAATGTATCATTGAATAATCTATACTAATATTATAAAGAGGAAAGATTTGATTGTTTGTTTGTTTGCATTGAATAGGCTCCGAAACTACTGGACCGATTTCAAAAATTCTTTTGCCGTTAGAAAGCTACATTATCACTGAGTGACATAGGCTACTTTTTACCGCGGGAAAATACCTTTTCCTATGGGAAAATTAACTTATCGCGGGCGAAGCTGCGGACGGAAGGCTAGTAGTACTACATAACCTTAAAAGGCAGGCAACATTTTAGGCACTTATTTTAGCCGCCATTCGTCATCTGCCTACCTATTAATAATAATTATGTGTTAAAACAACTGTGTTAAATACTTCGGATGTAAGTAATTAAATAACATTGTTAATCTGTTTTGAAGACAATAAGTATACCTTGTTGAGTTTCTTGCCGGATTCTTCTAAACAGATTTTTGCGAACCGGTGGTAAATTTGTGATTGCTTCTCATAGTTCTCGTTTGCCCCCTTTCATATAAAGAGTCTTGTTGCGCGCAAAATAAAAATGAAGCCGAGTTTTGCCGAGTGAGAGGGCAACCAGTGAACGCTGTGTCCCGTTCTAACAGTGACTTTGAGTTGCCAGAGTTAAGTTGATTTCAATTCTTTCGTTTTTTGTAGAACAATATGCGATCGATGTAATGTAATGAAGTAAAAACATTTACTTCTAAAATGTTTCTAAATATAAATAATAATTTATTACCGACATTTTAAAGCAATATTATTTGTTGCTACGTGTAAAGCCTTATTAACGCAAAAATTTTGCGATTGTCGTATGGGTTTTCTTTTATTTGTATGAAATACGGACACCTGTAGCGTTGAAAAAGCCGTAAAAAATCAAATGTTTTTTTCGGAAGTTTTCGAAGTTATCGTCTTTTTTCCAATTTTTTCGGGTTTTGTAAGAAAAATAAGAAATAAATCATTAAATTTTATTTATTTTTTATTCACTGTCACTCTCATTTATTTCAATAATTTCTGCCTCCATGTCGTCGGTGTAGTCCGTTTGTAGGTGTAAATTAGTCCGAATAAAAATTAATTTATCAATCGATTGTTTCCCAATGTCCCCAAACACCACTTTTGACACGCGGCATTTTTACCGAATAGAAGAACAATATACTTAATAATTATTATCAATATCAATTCCACTACAATTAAAATAAAAATTTAATTGGAAATAAATGCGTTCAAAAAGATATTTTACAATTTATTTAAAGTGGCATTTATCTTTGATTGCTGATGACAATGTCAAAGCGTTTAGGTTCATTTCGTCCACATTCTCATTTCGTCCAGCGGGAATGTGGACGAAATGGGAATGTTGACTAAGTGGGGATGTGGACGAAGTGGGAAAAGGACGAAATGGGAATGTGGACGAAATGGGAATGTGGACGATATGGGAATGTGGACGAAGTGGGAATGTGGACGAAATGAACCTAAACGTGTCAAAGTACCCGCTGGCATTAAGAAAAAAAATTTAAAACCTTAAAAAAGTATGTACTTACCAATTCTAATTAACAACATTCATATAGAAAACTTCATTCGTTTTTTCCATTTCATTTTTATTCGGTTTTAATCGTTTTTTTCGGAAAAGTAAGAGCGGAAAGTTTCGTGGTTTTTTCCATAAATATCCGAAAAAAACAGGAATTTTTCCGGACTTTTTCAACGCTACTGACAACCCCACATGAACCATCCAACCAATCAACCATCGCCAGAGAGGGATAAGAGGTACAGTTACTGAGCTCTCGTTCGGCTTCAATTTTGCGACAACAGTTCATTCCCGTTGTACGTAGTACTTATTACTTCCATGTGCGTATACCATACAGAAGAGTCGACGATAATTAGTTATGTCGGTTCAATCTTTACCCGACTTGTTAAACTCGATAGTTAAATAAATAGTTGTACATAATTAATTTAAAACAAGCGACAATGCAGCGAAATGTTAACCAAATTGCTGCGTAAACCAAAGATATTCGAGCCTAACGAGCTGGTCTAAAAATTCCATGTAATTATCAACCGGACAGGCAGAGGATGCCTGCCCTGTGTTGCAAGGACAATGGAATAACCTGAAATCTAGGGAATTGTGAAACTCCTATGCACCTCTGTGATCCTTAAGAAACGTCTGCCGAGTTTTAAGTCTCTATTTACAGTGGCCTGAAAATCAATCACCCATAAATTTTGTATGGCGATATCTAGCTATGTCGTCACTTATATATATGCCAGCTCAATTGACTAACTTTTTTATTTGACTCAAATCAACTAAAATCTAATTTGGCAGTTAATTGAAAAGTACTTAATCTGGTTTTCAGGGCTAAAACAGCGGTTTTTATTATTAGAATCGCTTCTTAGAATTATTCTTCATGGTGTCAGTGTTAACTACGATTGTTCACCCTATTAACAAATACGTATTAATGATAAAGTTTATAAAGGTATTTGGATGTTTGGATGTTTGTCTGTGTGTTTGTTAGACACGCAATAACGGCTGATATGATTTAAATGAAACTTGGCATATACGAGTATAAAATGCGCCTTATGCATTCGTCTCTGTTCGGGGAAACAGAGGGTATGTGGGACTCTCCCACAAGGGACCTACCCACTAAAAACCGCACGGATGTCATGTTTTGGAAATAAACTATTTGTATTTTGTATTTGTATTCCCTCGTTGCCATTGTGAACGCCACGGGAGCATGAAGAGACACCGCAACGCCTACTGGCCGCCTCGGGATGGGGCTCCTCTGATCGACACCGTGCAATGTGGGATTGGCTTTTGGTCCGTAGTTCCCTTAACCTTTAATCTAGTAACCTTTTTCTTCATGGATTTTTAACATGGACAAATCCGCGGGTTAGAACTAATGCAAAATAATTATCTGGATATTATAAAAAAACTGTTTTAATTAACTCTGGCATTTTGTAAACCGGACCTCTCAACACTTTACTGTCAGCCCCGGAATTAACTCCTCATTACCTACTGCGTAGTCGCCATAACGCGCTGACAGCATAATGGCGCTGCCGACTGTACCGTTAGGCGAGCGGCGCTGTATATGGTGTGAGTGCCACGCTTTTGTCCGACTGTACCGAACCAAACATTAGGAAGTTGGCTACTAGTGGCAGATTTATTGTAAATACTCGTAATTAATTGTAAACATCGAGCAAACTTTCGTCAAACAAGCTAATATTAGGTTGCCCTATAAGGATGGGGGGAAGTGTCATTTGGGCCGGTAAAAATACTTAACAATTAAAACGCTTTCAATCTACGAGCGCGATATATTGTCGCTTCTAGAGTGAGAAAATAATTTGTTGATTGCCAGTCCTTAGTCGTCGCTGGGACAGCTGCCTAGAGATAGAGAAGAACCCATAATGAAGTGCAGACTGCATAGATTGTGTGGAAGTCAGCGGCGTGGCGGTAACTACTTCGACGACCGCGTAACCGCCTCAAAGATTTGCTACTAGATGCACCATGGCTATGGCGGATTGAGGACAAATCTTTGGGTTTTATTTTAAAAAAATGACCCAATCCGGCAAACGTTGTTAAATTCTGCCAAATAACTTGCCAACTAAATCAAATTTAATTGGGATAGAATGGTCAAGCATACTTTACGACCAATTCTCATCATCATCATCCCAGCCTATATACGCCCCATTGCAGGGCACAGGCTTCCTCTCAGAATGAGAGGGCTTGGGCCGTAGTTCGCACGCGGGCCCACTGAGGATTGGGAACTTCACACACACCATAGAATTTCTTCGCAGGTGTATACAGGTTTCCTCGCGATGTTTTCCTTCGCCGTAAAGCTCATGGTAAATTACAAATTTAATTTTGCACATAAATTCCGAAAAACTCAGAGGTGCGAGCCGGAATTTGAACCCACGACCCTCTGCTTGAGAGGCCATAGGTCAAACCACTAGGGCACCACGGGTTTTTTTCACACCAATTCTCATACCTACCAAATTTACAAAATAAAATTCATAAAATTTGGTCGAGGCGTTTCGGAGGAGTGTGACCACAAACACCATGACACGATTTTTATACATATTTATATACAAATTACCGATACCGTGTAATGGTAACTTAATGGTAGCTAATATTTTATCTGAACACGTGACTTAAGAATAGCAATAGAAGTACTAGCAAAATGGGTTTTGAACAACCAGGCTTTTAAGCCGCTCCCATAATTCGGAAAACAACAATTTTAGCATCATCAAGAAAATCCTAACTAATGCCAACTGGAGTTTGTTTGTAACAATACTTTCACGTTTAAAGTACTGACAAAATTTAGTACGCAGATAATTTGAGACCCTGAATAGAATATAGGTTATTTTTTATCCCGAAAAATTGCATAGTTCACATTCTCCAACTTAAATTAATATTTTTTTTGAGTTCCGTAGTCCTAAGAATGAACCCTAATAGTTGCACCATGTCATGTCATCCATCATGCTGTTCATCAGTCAAGTGCAACGAAAAATAAAAAGAATGAAAGAAGAATGAATGAAGAATGTATTTAAAAGAAAATCTATCACATACCTAAAACTTAAATTGTAAATACCTATAGTTAGATTTTTTTAATACTTTTAGGTTTTTTCTTTTATTGGTACCTTTTTTATTATTTCTTTCTGGCACAAACTAAATATATGACAGGAACCCTAGACTGTGCGTGGTCCGACACACGCTTGACCGGTTTTGACTATTACACTAACTACAAAACATTAGTTATTTATCACCATAATACACCCGTTATTTAGGGCAAGCAACTTCGCACCATAATCTCTCTTAATTCCAACAAAGATATATAATCGCGCATAATCTTGTGACCACGATTCGCGCGTAAACAAGGAC